>NJEV01000107.1:0-38127 GCA_002591385.1 Cordyceps sp. RAO-2017 | reverse complement strand
ATATATCCTTTGAACCCTTGAATTCCTTATATTTACTCGGCATATATCTAACGCTCCTCCCGTGTATGTTTCATACCTCTCTATTTTTACCCTTCCTTCTATGCCCGCCCGCACCAAGACTTACGAGGCTGCTCTATGCGCCCGGAAGGCTAGGCTAGATTGAACGTCCTCGGGTGCAGACGATGGTATTCTTCTCGTTTGCTTGATTCTATCTCTGACAAGTACAGAGCCAACGTCTGATAGGATTCCCTCCGGCTTCTCATACTTAGCTGTTATCAGAGCCTTGAATGGACTTGTCTCGACGCCCTACACACTCGTCAATCTCTGTTGAGAAGTCTCCATTGAAACCCGTTTTGAGTCCCTGCACCTCTTTAATACACATGCACCTGCTATGTGTGGAGTCTCCGGGGTTTCCCTGCTTCTCCCCCGTGCACACGCAGGATGTCATGTCCTCGAAGCTGACAGACCTTTCCAGGAGCGTTTCGCGGCATTTGGCTGCAATCTTCTCGCACTGGGCTCTATTGGCACGATCCGGGATGCAGCTCTGCATCGTGTCAATGCATTTGAAGAAGTCGGCCTGGGGTGCGTCCGCGCGCATGCGGGCGGCGCACTGCCTGGCGGCCTTGCGGCAGATGGCCGGATTGCCTGATTCGTCATCGCAGCGGTCGTCGAGCTGCTGCTGGCTGGTCTGCTTGGAGGAGTCTGTGGGCTGCGGTCGAGTAGAGCTGGCATTCGCAGGATCAGAGCCGGGCTCAGGGCCATCAGCCTTACCGGCATCCGACCCAGCAAAACCCGCAGCGTCCGGCCTCGTACAGTCGTCGTTGGTGGCCGCTTGAGGACCAAGCCATTCTGCGAGGTAATCGCGGTAGCAGATGCTTTCCACGTACTTCACAAGGTTGGCCTTGATGTCCTCAAGTTCTTCATCCGTCGGGCCACCGTACAAATCCGGAGATAATTCCGAAGCCAGATTGGGGCCGGCCACGGCATCGTCGAATTTATGATCGTAGTCCGGATTTTCAGTATATTGGCAAGTCTCGATATTCTTGACATCCCGGCAGGTAGACACGTTCCAATAGCCGTGAACCTGCCCCCAGAAGATTTTGATGAGGCCAACGTACTCCTGTAAGTCGGGCTGGAATTTGGCGTTTGAGATAATATGAGGCGTGGCCTGGATATCATAAACAAATCCGTCCTTTTTGGAATAAGAGCTTGCAACTGTCAGATTCGAGGTTGTTGAGATCCAAGGAGTATCCCAATGGCCGTAGGAGGCAATATGCACATGAGGGTCCCAAGGTGGAAACGCAGTTGAATCACCCAAAGTACCCGCCTTCAACCTAGGGGGGTTTCGAGATCGCGCGTTGAATCCTCCGCGGGACTTCACTTTTTCTGGACCCCAGTGATCGCCGCGATAGAGCCTGCTTGGAGGCGGCCCAGCATTTGCCTCGGGCGGCTCAGCGTTTGCCTCTGGCGGCTCAGCATTCACCTCAGCTGATTGAGATTGTCCCACGCCAGCCAGCATAAGCCACGCCAGTGTGGAAGCAGAGAGAAGAGAGGCCCCAGTCAACATGATGACGAGTAGGTACACCAGACGATAGAAAAACAGGAAGGAAGCGAGTGTGGAGGTTCTAATGAGAAAATCAGAAAGAGTGAGTCAATCTATAACGGTAGACGAGGGAGCCCTTCCTATTAACGATGGGGTATTAACGGTATATTTATACTCGCTTAATTGTCTTCCATGCTAGCAGAACGCGTCGTTCGTGTTGAAGCAGAGCGAGCATAATCGCCTGACTCTTGACTCCTGCGGCCGCGGCGCTTAGACTGCTCGCCTACTTCCCTCCTCTATCGCATTTCCATGTTGACTCTCCTCGGCCCAGTTCTTTCAGCCTCTTCCGCGTCCCTGCTGCTGGACTCCCGAGATTCCGCTGCTTGATCTATCGTGTTTATTCTCCTCAGCCTTGTCCAATCAGCCTCTTCCGTGTCCCCATCACCGGACTCCCGATATTCCGCTGCTTGGTCTATTGTGCACCGTCGGCTCACGCCACGTCATGCCGTATTCAAATGTATGTGCCCCCTGCCGACGGCGGCCAGCGCCCAGGAGCCCGTAGGCCGGCAAGAGTCAGCACGAGGGGGCATCGCCAATGCAGCATATATACTCTTTTGAGTCCACCCAGCCGGTCGTGGCTTGCTCGAGCAACGTCGTGGGTGGCGCGCGGGGCTGCACTGCGCCACACCCGACTGAGCCACCTCTCTCTCCGGCCCGGCAGCGCCACGCCCGCTGACATCACCCGCCACCAACTCCGGCCGCCACGCCCCAACGGACGGAGGCACGTGTCACTCCCTCCTGTTCTCGCAACGGCACACGCACACGCACATACGTCCAAATCATGAGGCCCGCGAGCCACGGCTTCATTCGCTGCTGACTGTCCCCCTTTTCTCTCTCTTCTCGCGTCACGACTCGAACGACCGACTCAGCTCGACGTCGGCCACGCCCATGACCACCAGACCGACCGCCCGTCTCCGGCGGTGACGGCAAGCCGCGCACCGGAGGCAAACCGCCCCATTCCGTCGTCCTCGCTCCATCGCCTCTCTCGTGTCTCGCCCTTGGCCTGCGCGAGCCTCCCGTCCGGTCGCGGGGATATCGCGCGCTCCCGCCCCGCGGGCCAATCATGGAAGCAAGCCCTGCGACAGGCCGGGTGGGCATGGCATGGCGGGGGAGAGACCAGACGCTAGACATGACTCTCCTCCCCTGCCCTTCTCCAGTTACATCATCCGCATGGACGGGGGAGGGGGAGGTCGAGGGCGTCTCGACCGCGACCGGCCCCAGCTGGCCCGGACTTCGCGCACATTCGTCGCCCTTTGGCCGTCGGCCGCTCGCGTCGTACGCGCCTTGGGACGGAGAGGAGCGTGGACATGAATTCGTCAATTGCAAAAGACGCCCCGTGCCCCATCTCATCGTACCGATGGGATGACCCGGGGCCCAAACCCTGTTCATGCTACACGCAGACCCTGTTGACCTCGCCCCTTTTATCCATTTCCCTCGGTGCAAGACCAGACCTGGCGAACATGCCGCCTGCTGATGCACCCCGTACTCCGTAGCCCTGCCTAATCGAGACGCCTCAGACCTCTTGCACACCGTGGCCGAGCCCGCTGTTGCAATCAAGTGCGGGGGAACAGATGGAAGCATCGGAAATGCCGCCTCCCGCCGCGTACGCAGTAAAAGTCGACAAGTCGACGACGTGAAAACCATAGTGAATCGCTTGCCACAAGCCAGCTGAGGGGTGGAAATAGAAGCCCGCTGTGCGGCACGCCTGCAGGGCCACGTCCTCCCGCGCCCCGACCGACTGTAGTTCTGCCTTGGTTACGCAATTCCGTGGTGCAGAGGATTCGGCCTCGCACACAATAAACGCAATGTCGTGCTTCTCGATGCTGTGGCCGCACCCCCTCGCGTGGGATTACTCGACGATTAAAAAAAGGGTAAAATGGTCGTGCTGAGAGAACCGTGAGCGGCAAAAAGAAAAAAAAACCAAACGCCGTGCAAGCCCCTGCAAGCTGCAGGCGTAGACAGTGCGCAGACGGCGGCCGTCCTCAGCCGCTCATTTCGCCTCGAGTCCGGTGATCAAGGGCCTGACTTGGGAAACGAGTAGCGGTTCCGGCGGAGCTCCTCTGCGGCTTTGATGTTGCGCTCAGCCGCCTGTTGCGCCTGTTGCTTGGCGGCCAGGGCGTTGATCTTCTCGCGGGCCTTGATGAGGCTGCTGTTGTCATGCTGCCTGATCTTGGCGCGGATGTCGTAGAGGGCCATGAGGGTCGAGGCCCGGTCGAGGTCATCGTCCATCTGAAGGTCGAGGCGCGCCAGTCAGCAAGAGACGCCGAGCCAGGGGTACGACGTGTGACGTGTTCGTCCTGGCGTCGGAGAGGTCAACTCACGTCGGAATCGACTCGACGCGGCGTGCCGGGCGTCGAATTCGCGGCAGACCCGGGTCGCGAGCCGTTCGAGTTGATGAGAATACGGCGACCCAGCTTGTCGAACTTGGGCGGCGCCCCGGCCTCGGAAGACCAGGCTCGCTGGATGGAAGACGGACGCTGAGGGCGGGAGGCCGCGTTGGACGTGGTGGTGGTCGACTCCGTCTTGACGTATTCCGTGGTGATGGCAGGAACATTGGCGTTGACGATGGCGGCGGCAGCCTCGGGCTCCTGTCCGACGAGAGCAGAGACCAGTCAGCAAGCGGTTGAGGCGATAGCAGCGAGCGAGAAAGCGGCCGAGGCGCGACCAGGCAAACGCCAAGGCACGGTGAGACGAACAGCAGCGCGGAGGTTGCTCAAGTCGGCGAGCACCTGAGACAGCTGAAGGCTCTCCATCGCGAGGACCGAGCGACAGGATGCTGCTGCTGCACTCGATCGTGGGCGCGGAGAGGCGCGGACGTGGATGCGGACGCGATCGCGGCTTCGTCGGCGGAGGGGCAAGGCCGTTGATGTCGAGAGCGCGGCCAGGTAAGCCGAGAGGTGGCGAAAAACGCAGGGGCGGCTCCGCCGGTGACGCGCTCGGATAAATAGATGACAGCGAGGGCGAGAGACGAAGCGGCGCAGCGAAGAAGGTCTGTACGAAGGCGACGGTACCGAAGTATTCTGCGTCGTCTGTATTGGTTGATGCTGTAGGCAGGAGAAAGCGGTGGTTGAAAGGGTGAGAGCCTGGATCTTTAGGAGGAAAAGGAGGAAGAAAAGGAGAAAATGAGAAGGCGGCGCCAGGCGGCGGAACTAGGCAGTTAGTTTGAGTTTTTTTTATTTTCCACCCCAGAGGTTCCGGGGGCAAAAAAAAAAATGGAAAGGAGGGGAGCAAAGGGGCGGTCGGCTTTGTCTCTGGGCTTGCGTAGGTGGTGCTGAGCAGAATGGAGGTGAGATGGAGTGAGCGGATGCGGTTGCGATGGAATCGAGCGGTGTTGTTTTTTTCCCCTCCCAATCCCGTTCCTTTGATGTCTTGCCGGTCGCTGCGTCCGGCTGGGGGAAGGTGACCTGGCTGCTACCATCGCCTGTGGCTGGGGCGTATTCTGTACATAAGCGGAGACGGGGGGCGAGGGGCGCGCGTGTTGGCTGATTATTAATCTATAGATTCCCGCTCAACACCTGTGCACCTGGTGGTGGCAAGCAGAAGCAGCACGTTGCAGCGGAGACGTAAAACGCACAAAGTAGCAGCGGCAGCAAGCAAGCAGGCCAAAAATCATGACAGGAGTCCCGTCTGGAGGAAATCGTCGCAGCCCGCACCGCCGCCCGGAACGTGCGGCCTGGCGGTGCGCTGTGGCGTCCAAGGTAGGTACCGGCGCCGTCGCTGGAGAAGTGCGGAGCTGCCTCGCAGGTCGCTAGGTGCCTACCTCACTGTACAGTACCTAGGTACCTACCTAGGTAGGTACCTAAGCAAACCGAGCGGCGCTGCACGCGCCCCGCCACCTCGGGGCCTGTCAGCGGCCCCGTCAGCGGACCCTCGCCCCGCAACCGCGGCGCCTCCAGTGGTCCGTCCTCGGGGCGCGCAGTGCCAGGCTCGCCCCAGAATTAAGGCCAAGGTACCTGACCGACCGGCCGATCGACCACAGGGACCAGACTCTGGCACAGCCGTGGAACAGGGCGATGCCACGCGGCCGCGTCAGAGGCAGCCCGCCAGAGACAAGTGACGACAGATGATGCCCTCTCACATTCTTCCTCTCCTCCTCCAACCACTGCTCCAGCTCTGCTCTTCCGTCAGCACGCTGCAGAAAAGGTTCCTACGTGCATGCGCATCGGCATGGTGCATGGGAGCCATGCAGCGCCCGCCATCGCTAGCAAAATCTGGAAGTTGCGGCCTTGCTGTCATGTGCTGCCCCCCGATGGCTGACCTGCGCCAGATGACGACGACTTGGCACGCCAAGGCGCGCTTCGACCTTGGTAGACGCCCAACGACGAGGGCCTCTTCCGCGCCGCCAACGCCGCTCCTGCGGGCCGACTGGACCGCTGGTCCCTCAGGACCGCTGTTCCCCCAGGACCCCACGACTTCCAGAGAGATAGAGGCTGCTGCAGCCGAGCCGGCTCAGAACGCGTCCCGAACTCTCCCGCTCCGCTGCCGCACTGTCATGCAGTCGCTGCCCGCCGCCCGCCGTCGCCGCCGCCGCCGCCGCCGCCGCCACGGCTCGTAATCGGCGGGCAAGGCTACTGTCGGCATCCCGCGTCCCGTGCCACGCTCGTCGAGCCTCCCTGGATAGGCAGTCCGCTGCTGCGGAGACGCTGGCTTTCCCATCTCGCCCGTCCGACTCGACCCGTCTTTGCGCCGTGACGGTAGAGGAGAGAGGAGTAGGAGATGGGGAAGGGAGCCGTTTGATCTTGCGCTCTGTGTTCCCAAGGGATCCGATAAACAGAAAGAAGAAGCAGAGGGAGGGGGATGGAGGACAGCTTCTCTTTTACACGGTAGAACTCCTCGTAGGTCACATGTGCTGTTGGTCACAGTACGTACCTACCTCTTTTGTCGGACCCTCGTCCACCCATCACCACCAACCTCAAACCCTTCTCTTCCACCAAAACCGGCATCTCGATCTCTCTTGACCTCGCCTCTTTCACAGCCCGCCGCTTACGCAGACGCCCCGGCCGCCGCCTTCCGCGGCCGCAGCTTGCTGCAGTACTGCCAGTTGGGCAGCGCCCTGACGTCGGTCCTCAACGCCTCCATGGCCACCATCTCGTCGAACATGACCAGGTCCTCGGCCTTCGTCTCCGCCGCCTCGTCCTCGTCCGCCTCGAGGAAGCAGTGCGGCTCCGTCCAAGACGACCCAAAGTCCACCAGCTTGCCGCCCCGGAAGTTGTCCTTGCGGATGTCCCGGTTGTAGATCTTGAGCCGGTTGAGCTGCCTGATGTCTCGCAAGATCCTCCCCGCGCTCTTCGCATCGACCCCGCTCTCGCCGCAGGCCAGCTCCTTGACCATCGCCCGCACCGGCCGTCTGTTCTTGTTCTTCGCCGCCTTGAGCTGACGCATCATCTCTTTGCTGTCTTCCCCGTTTTCACCGTCGATGTCGCCGTCGCCGTCGCCGACCCCCTCCTCGAAATCGACCCCTCGGTCCTGCAGCTTGTTCCGGTCCTCGTCCGACAAGAGGAGGAAACCCTCGCAGCGAATCGCAATCTGTCGCTTCAGTAGGCCCCTTTCCTGGGCCTCCTGGATCCGCCCGTACGCTCGACACTCGGCATAGAACGGGTCGGTGTGCAGGGCGACCGTCTCCGCCGGGAACGAGTGTCCCATCAGAGGCCCCCAATAGTAACGTGTGTCTTCTGGGTCAAAGAACTTGAACTGCCTCGCTGTCAACTCTTGCGATTGATGGCATCGACGAGATGGGATGACGAGGCGAGAGAGGCCGTTGCTTCCAGGCCGCTCACTGGGCGAAGGCTCACTTACGACTTTGATCGCATACAGGCGTGACTCGATCCTAACTTTGAAGACAAATCCCTCGCTACTGCTCCTGGCCTCTTCGCGCTCCCCGTCTAGCCTCTCCAGCCATTCGATGGGCGAGTTTCGGTTTCGAAAGGCCTTCAGCTTGGGCCCCGCGCACGGCGGAAGTGCCTCGGGAAAAGAGATGCTGCTGCTGCGGCCGCCTCCCTTTCTTCCTCTCCTCCTGGCCATCTGGTCGTCCCGGACAAAATCTGAGCCCCTCTTGTTTCGAGGTAGACGCCCGGAAATCCTTCGTTCCTTCGCCCGCGGCGTTCCTTCTGTCGTTGCATCCCCATCTTTATACCACTCAGGAGTTTTCCTCCTTCAACCTGCATCTACTCCTCACTGTCAGAAGAGGCGCCGCCCAGGTTAGCAGCGCGTCATGCCATTCGCTCTTCCGCGCCACGATATGAGTGCGGGGTTCTCAGCCAACCGCCGTTACCGTACCGCCTCATGAGGTGTCATGGCATTCGCGAGCCAATATCGGCCTGGCTTCTGCTGCGCTCCCGTTGGCTTACTTGGAACGCGACGGGTAGCATAGGCCCGCTCCGCGGCCTTGCTCTACACCTGTCGAAATGATGACCAGGAATGTCGGGAAAGGCGGCGAGAACGCCGTTCGGGTGATAAAGAGGCACCGGATGGCCAGCACCTCTCGTCGCAGCATGGCCACTCCGGAAGCCGTCATCGATCTGGCCCAGTGCCATCCCGGCAAGGAAGATGTGCTCAGGCCAGTCCATTCTCGACCTCCTCACCACGCGAAACCCCGAGATCGTCGAGGGCGCTCCGGGCAGCAAGTCGCTCACCTCGCATCACATGTACCACTGGCCGAAGCAGCTGAAGAAATGGGACGAGTTCAGCTTTGAGACGCTTGAGACCCTGTACGAGGGCTCCCTGATCCGCGTAGCCCGCGAGCGAGCTTCTCCCCTGCCTGCCTTGCCTCATCTTTCGCAGGACGCGGACTGCGTGGTTGGCGATGAAGACGCCACGCAGCACGTCTTCACGAAATGGAACCATACCATTGTGCAGGCGGCCTTGGACGAGGTCCGGGAGCCGTTCCATTCGTGCGTCTGGACACCTGGGAGGCGGCACAGCCGCGCGGGGGCCCGCTTCACCCCGACGCGCCACGAGACGAGCGCGAGCGAACAGCCGGGCCGGACCGCGTGCGGCAGGCTGTCGCGCAAGAATTTCAAACCAGACGCCGGCGCTTTCCTACCGTGCCGGACGCACGGCAGCTCCTGCGCCGCCGTTCCGGTCGAGAGACTCCCAAAGGACTATAAGACAGCGGCCAAGTGGAACAGCTCGATCCTGTTCCAGGGTGACATCCTCGACGAGTCCGGAAGGTGGAGGCGTAAGGCGAGCCGGAAGAACGAGGCGATGCCGATTCGACAGGCATTTACCTATTGCATCCACTTCCGATGCAGGTACGGATGCATCTTGACGACCGACGAGGCCTTCATCTTCAGGATCAGACCCCGGGCCGGAGCTTCCTGTAAGTTATCTCCCCGCCTCCCCGTCCCGGAAGCTCAACACGGCGCTCACCGAACCGAGATACACCGGAAAGCGCCTTACGAGGCGACGACGCGCTGGAGCGAAGCCTCAGAGAGGACGGCCTAATGGAATACGTCTCTATTCCCTGGGCCAGCGACGAGACCCAGGATGCCGACTCGGACGGCACCCTCACGGTCAACCTGGCCCTCTGGCTCGTCCACATCCTCGCCGGCAATCATCACGAGGTCGACTGGAGCTACTGCCCACTAGCCTCGGAAACGCTGGCAACGAAGGCCTGCCCGGCTGGCAATGCCCCCCGCACGCCGGAAAGCCAAGTCTGGCAGCCGAGTCTGAGCAGGGCGAGGCCGGAGCTGCGCAGTGCGTCCCGCAAGCGCAGACGAAGCGACACGGACGACGCCGTTTACTATTCGTTTTCAAAGGGCCACGCCTCCTCTGCCCAGGTATATATGACGAGCCGAGGGTGTCACGACGGGCGAACGGCTGACTTTGGCGATAGGGGTCCGACCGTAGCAGCACGGAAGAGAGCCAATCGAGTGACGGGGACAGTGCCTCGACCGTCGACGTGGGTGGAGGCACGGCGTCGGGGAATGCGAGAAAGGGCAAGCCGTCGCCCTCTCCGCAGAGCAGAGCGCCGAAACTCCGACGCTCAGAAAGGGGTGCCAGGTATCTGTGATGGCGCTGTCACTCACGAGGAGCATCTGACAGGCAGAGGCAATGGCACGCGGATGGATAGGGGTCAAGGCAAGTCTGGATTTCCGAGATGGCACGGGGTGGCGACTTGCGAGACTGTCGGTTCGCTACTGCGACCGCGCTAGTTCACGTCGCTGTTTGATATAGATGCTATCGTGGCAACAGCACGCTCCCTTGCGCTGCACGGCTGAGGAGGCTGATGCTGCCAGTCCGGTGGTCAGCAAATTGACGAGAGATGCGCCCACTCCGAGGCAGTCTGCGAGAGCGGCGACGAAGGGCTTGGTATGCTTATGTGCCGCGTCTCAGTGCCTCTTACTATGTTTCGCCCACCCGGGAGCCGTGTCCAAGGCATCTGCCCACGTCTCGCCTGGCGCAAGTCGTGTCTTTGAATAAGCAGTCTGGGGAAGGGCGCGCGCCTTGTTCTGCCTTGACGGGGGCGGCGCACAAGAACAGGGACAGAAGAAGACTGGTGCGGGTAGCGACAGGGGCCCCTGAGATGGCTCGCTCGCCAATGGAAACGGTTTGCCTCCGATGTCCTGCCTTGGCTCACCAAGTCTGCCGCTTGCCCCTGTCGACCGCATCATCCTCTTGTCTCGATCCTGCTGTCAACATGTCCACCGTGGTTTATATCACGGCATCCACCAACCCCAGGACAAAATGGCAGACAGCCAGACACGCCCATTCTCCTTCCTGGCTCCAGCTCGGCCGGCGAAGGCGAGACAGGCGAGGCCCATCACGGACAAGGCCGACCTCACCGCCAGCAGCAGCGAGCTCAACTCGAAGCCCTGGCCGGTGTCTTGGAATGGGCCTTTGCCGGGAAGACACGACAGCGACAAAGGGATACGCCTAAGCAGAGTAAGGGAACAAAAAAAACCCCCCCAAGGAAGCGGAGGAACGAAGAAGCAAAAAATAGAAACGCGGGCCGCAGGGATCGCCAGGCCAGCGCCTCGACGACCTTCCAGAACACCCCGCGGGCCCGGCGAGCTGAAAAAAGGGGCCGAGACAGCGTGGCTGGCCCTGAAGACGGCGGCGACGAGGACGATGACGGGGCGAAGGCGAAGAAGCCCGAGACAGGGCCTCTGCCACGGCTACAAATACGCGGATGCCCTCTCCGACAAGAGGCCGGTGAATCCCCATCCTTCCGTACACGCATCAAGGAGACACACACACACACACACACACACACACACACCCGACCCTCAGCATGAAGCTCAGCCTCGTCAGCCTCGCCCTCCTGCTCGCCGGCCCCGCCGCGGCCCGCACCGTCTTCACCAAGCGCTCGTCGTGCCAGGCCTGCGGCGTCGGGCCGCTCAACGCCGGCGACGCCTGCTGCAGCGCCAGCGTACGCCCCTCTCCTCTCCCTCCCCCCGGGTCGCGACGGCCAGCTGACGCGCGTCGGACGCAGTGCTTTGCCCAGCACAAGAACAAGCACGGCGGCCACTGCGACGCCAACAAGTACGTCGCGCGCTGTTCCCGTTCCCTGCTTGGGGCCGTGCAGGCTGACTGCCCGTTCGGCGCAGGGTCTGTGTTTGCAACTGAGGGCGCGCCTGTTCTGGCTCGTGGGGGGAGAGACGGACCAGATGGACGGTTTGAAGAGAGAAATATGATATGTTCGAGTGTCGTCTTTGGAACACGTGCCGTCGTCGCTGTGCACCGTGACCCGTCTGCGTCTGTCGACGCCAGATTGTTGTTATCCGACCGATCTATGGTCGTCGTGACAGACTACGTGCGCCACGCCTCCAGCACATCTGCTACACCCTGCCTTCCCTACTACCATGGCGTAAATTGGCCTGTGATCATTGGTCCCGATCCTGAAATCTGTCCCTCGTTCTCTACCAACAATACACAAACAAACACTCCCACAAGACGACGGACAGTCCAGACCATGTTGCCACTGCAATTCATATACAAAAGCCGGTGGGGGCAAGGCGCCTAGCGGGGCCCAGACTGCTTTTCGGCCGAGGCCATTCGCTTTTATGCGCCGTGTAAGCGCATCTCTTCCTTCCGTCTTGAAGCTGTGCCTTCTTTTCTCTTCCGATCCTCGTCCTGCCTCGTCTCCCCGTATCGTGTCTACGTCAACATGCCTCGACGCCTGTTCCACCTCAGCCCTTGGTAATTCGGCACACCAGGTCCGATCCGTCAACCGAGTCGCCCTCCTTGACCTGCAGGCTCGCCACCTTTCCGCTGTGAGGGGCCGAGATGACCATTTCCTGAGAGCGGTTAGCAAGGGCACCGCGCCCGTCACGTGTCGACCTTGTCCACCTACCATTTTCATGGCCGACAAGACCGCGAGCGGGTCGCCCTTCTTGACGTCGGAGCCCTCGTGTACCCTCATCTCCACCAGGACGCCCGACATGGGCGCGCCGACCTGGCTCGAGTCGCCGGGGTCCGCCTTCGGACGGCTGATGTTCTCGACTGCCGCCTGCTTATCCATGACCGTCACCTGCCGAACCTCGCCGTTCATCTCGAAAAAGACCTCGCGCTGGCCCGTGTTCTCGCTCAACGGACCCACCGCCAGCAGCTTCAGGATGAGCACCTTGCCCTTCTCCAGCTCGACGTTGAACTCCTCGCCGATCTCGGGTCGCGACAGGAAGTACTTGGTCGGCAGGACGGACAGGTCGCCGTACTGCTGCACGAACTTCTTGTAGTCCTCGAACACCTTGGGGTACATGACGTACGATGCAATGTCGCACTCCGTCACGGGGCCGCCAAACTTCTTGGCGATCTCCTTCTTGGCCTTGGAAAAGTCGACGGGGTCGAGGAACAGGCCGGGTCGCTTGTCGAGCTTCCGTCGCCCGCGCAGCGCGTTCGAGCGCAGCGGCTCGGGGAACCCTCCGTAGGGCTGGCCCATGAGCCCCTCCAGGAACTCAAGGACGGAGCCGGGAAAATCGAGCTCGGACGCGCGGGCCTTGACGTCCTCGGCAGACAGCTTGTTGGACACCATGAACTGCGCCAAGTCCCCAACAACCTTGGACGTCGGCGTGACCTTGACGATGTCACCGAGGAGGTCGTTGGCGTGCTCGTAGGCCTTCTTCGTCTCCAGCCACTGCGAGCCCAGGCCGAGCTGCGAGGCCTGGAACATCATGTTGGTCAGCTGGCCTCCGGGGATCTCGTGCTCATACACCTCGGGGTCGGGGCCGGCGAGGTGGGCCTCGAAGGGAGAGTAGAGCAGGCGCAGCTGAGACCAGTAGACGTCGAGGGCCCGGACTTGCTTAGGGTCCAGGCCGGGGTCGAGATCGCTACCCTCGAGCGAGGCGATGATGGCATTGATGCTGGGCTGCGACGTCATCCCGGACAGGCTGTCGGTGGCGGCGTCGACGGCGTCGGCGCCGGCCTTGGCGCAGGCCACCATCGAGGCGACGCCCGTGCCCGCCGAGTCGTGCGTGTGGACGTGGATGGGGAGGTCGGGGTACTTCTTGCGAATGGAGCCAATCAGGAGGGTGGCGGCGTGGGGTTTGAGGACGCCGGCCATGTCCTTGATGCCGAGGACGTGGATGTCCAGCTTGACGAGCTTGTCGACGAGATCCATGTAGTACTCCAAGTTGTACTTCTTGCCGGGGCTCAGCATGTCGCCGCTGTAGCACACGGTGCCCTCGGCGACGCCGCCGGCCTTGTGGACGGCCTTGATGCCGACCTCGAGCTGGTCGATGTCGTTGAGGGCGTCGAAGACGCGGAAGATGTCGACGCCGTTCTTCTTGGCCTGGTCGACGAAGTGGTCGATGGCGTTGTCTGGGAGGGACGAGTAGGCAACGCCGTTGGCGCCTCGCAGGAGCATCTGGAAGGGGATGTTGGGGACGAGCTTGCGCATCCTCCGGAGGCGGTCCCAGGGGTCCTCGTAGAGGAAGCGCATCGCCACGTCAAACGTGGCGCCGCCCCAGCACTCCAGGCTGTACAGGTTGGAGAGGGCGTGGCTCGTCTCCTTGGCAATGTTCAGCAGGTCGACGGTGCGGACGCGCGTGGCCAGGAGGGACTGGTGGGCATCGCGCCAGGTCGTGTCCATGAGCAGACAGCCCTTGTACTGGCGGACGGCCTTGGCGAAGGCTTTGGGGCCCTGCTCGACGAGGATGTTCCGCCAGCCCTTGCGGCACGGCTCGCTGACGTCGACCTTGTGACCGTCGGAGGCGAGCAGCTGGGGCGGGACGAGCTCGCCCCGGAACTTGGGCTCGCCAATCTGGCCCTTGATGGAGCTTCCGTTGACGGCGACGTCGCCGAGGTACGCCAGCAGCTTCTGGGCGCGGTTCTGGCTGCCGACCAGGTCGAAGAGCTGGGGGGTGTCGTCGATGAAGGTCGTCCAGCAGGTGCCGTCGATGAAGGTGGGATGGGTGAGGAGGGAGACGAGGAAGGGGATGTTGGTCTTGACGCCGCGAACCCGGAACTCGATCAGGGCCCGAAGGACCTTCCGGCGGGCGATCTCGTACGTGGAGCCCTGGCACGTACACTTGACCAACATGGAGTCGTAAAAGGGCGTGATGACGGCGCCGGCAAAGCCGTTGCCGCCGTCGAGACGAACGCCGTTGCCGCCGGCGGATCGGTACACCTCAATCTTGCCGGTGTCGGGCTGGAACTGCTTGGCGGGGTCCTCCGTAGTGATTCGGCACTGGATGGCGAAGCCGCGGGTGGAGATGCGGTCCTGCGTCAGGCCGAGCTGCGACAGGGTCGCGCCGGCAGCGATCTGGATCTGGGCAGCGACGATGTCGATGCCTGTGATTTCCTCGGTGATTGTGTGCTCGACCTGGATGCGCGGGTTAATTTCGATGAAGTAGTAGCGGTTCTGCTGGTCGACGAGGAACTCGGCGGTGCCCGCATTGCGGTAGTTGACCGACTTGGCCAGCTTGACGGCGTCTGCCAGGATGGCATCTCTCGTCTCGGCCGGGAGGTCTTTGGCCGGAGCGATCTCGACAACCTTTTGGTGGCGGCGCTGGACGGAACAGTCTCGCTCGTACAGGTGGACGATGTTGCCGTGGTTGTCGCCGAGGAGCTGCACCTCGATGTGCTTGGGCTTGTCGAGGAAGCGCTCGACGAAGACGGTGCCGTTGCCAAAGGCGGACTTGGCCTCGGACGTGGCTCTCTCGAAGTGCTCCTTCAAGCTCTCCGGCTCGCGGACGACGCGCATGCCGCGGCCGCCGCCACCGTAGGCGGCCTTGATGATGATGGGGAAGCCATACTTGTCGGTGAAGGCCTTGACCTCCTCAAACCTGGCAACGGCACCCTCGGTACCGGGCACGACGGGGACACCAGCCGCAATGGCCAACTTACGGGCGGAAACCTTGTCGCCCAAGGAGTCGATGACTTCGGGACTGGGGCCAACAAACTACGGCGACACCACCGTTGGTCAGCTCGCATCTTCCAGGCCGGCAGTTGAGAGCGAGGTTGGCTTACAATGAGGCCGGCCTTTTCGACATTGCGGGCAAACTCGGCGTTTTCAGAGAGGAAGCCGTAGCCTGGATCCAAGTCAGGACGGGCCCGGAATGGGAAAGGGGGGCGGCGGCAGAATGGACAGAACCAACCTGGGTGGATCAGTTGGGCGCCGTGCTCGACGGCAATTCTGATGATCTCGTCGCCGGCGAGATAAGCTCCGACAGGGGTATACTGGCCACGCTTGCCGATGACGTAGGCCTCGTCAGCCTCTGTAGCCACCAGTGTCAGCCGCACAGAAGACGCTGCAGGAACAGGGCGAGAGACAAGACGTCTTCCATACTTTGCCGATGCATGCTCAGACGGTCCTCATAACTGGACGAGCGTCAGCGGCACAGGCCGAGAACCGAGGTGCGCTCGGAGACGGTACCTGAAGACGGCAATAGTGTGCAGAGATAGTTCATGGGCCTAGTATTCCAGCGTCAGCGCCGAACGGCCTCAAATCGGCGTAGATGAGCACCTACAGTCCTGAAAATCTGTCACGGCGAGGGACGGTCAGCAGAGTCGAAGGGTGGGAGGCTGCAACTGGTAGGGGGGGGGGCTGCCAATTCGTACCCGAATGGCTTGCGCAAATCAGCAGGGTCAGCGGCAAAGTCGGCAGAGGTGGCGGAATCGGAGGAGGGGACTCACGGATTTCACCACGATTGGCAACTGAGGGCCAATGGCAGAGCACAGTCAGTCAGAAGGGGGGCCTCGACGGAGACGATAGCCAGGCCCGGAAGCGGGCGGAGAGGCGAAGTCGGGCCGCTCACCAAGGATCTTTTTAAGCTGCATGATGCTCGAGTTGGCGCGGATGTGGTGGACCGACTTGGGCTCGTCGACATCATCGTCTTCGAAAACATCGTTGAAGCTCAGAGTCTGTTGAGGGGCCGCCATCGCCATGGTGGGCTGGAGAGCTGTAAGAAGTCGGGGGGAGGGATTGAGAGCGGACGAAGCTTCCGAAGGCGAGCCGAAAAGGTCCAACGGAGCTGGACTAGAGTCGGGTTTGCTGTGTATTCAGTTCAGACGCGTAGGCGGTCGGTGTCTGGCGTGCGATGCGGTTCGCCGACGATTCCACGGGCTGACGACGATTCTGGCGGGGGCGGGGTACGATGTCGTTATCTGTGAGGAGCTCGGCAAGAGGCAACGCTGGGTGATGAGGGAGGACGAGAGCAAGCAGGACAAGACGCTGCGCAGGCGTCGCCGTCGGATGGCAATGGCAAACGGAGGACGACAGGCGAAGGAGAGAGAACGGGAGAGCTTCGATCTTGAGAGTCTTGGACGAAGAGGAGAGGGAGCTACTGATAAGGGAGAGGAGCGAGGAGGAGCAGGAGGGGGAGGAGGGGGAGGAAGAGGGAGGAGGGGAGAGACAGAGCAAGGGAAAGGCGGGACCTAGTACTAGTAGAGGTAGCGTTGAGGGAGCTCCAGGTGTTGGCACTGTACGGTGTACCGCAAGGTTCCCTTCGCAGGGCTTGGCGGGGTGCTAGGAGGAGGAGGAGCTAGTGATACTTCATGGCGCAGTGGGCTGGCGCGACGGGCGAGAAGTACAGTGGTGTAGGGAGCAAGGCTGCCAGGCCGTGCTGTACCGGGTACACTGCAGCCTCAAGTACCTGCTCCCGGAGTGGACGGTAGGGCAGGTACCTACCGTAGAGCAGGTACCTCGATGGCCCACGGTTGAGGTTGAGCCAGTGAGGTTGGTTGCAGCATCGTAGTGGTGGTGAGGGGATTTCGCGCGTGCAAAACGCCGATATCCACCGAGCATTTGGCTCTCGCCGGCAGTCTCTCCCAGCAGCCATCTCCATCTGACATACAGCTTGCATTGGACATCAAATCAGCAAGCCCTACACGGACGGCCGCCTCGGTCGAGCGGGCTTGGGGATCTCGGCACACGCGCTGCGAGGTCGCATCCGAGCCAGGCCGTCTTACATGCTTATTGCTTCGCCTGTCGTAGCACGCACGCACGCACGCACGCAGCCACGCACGTGCACGCACGGCGGTGGCTACATGTCGTCTGAGAGAGCCGGCATCTTGGCATCGACGCACCGGTGCATCGGTCCAAGACGATGACGAACGAGCGGTCCGGCGAGGCTTTCCATTGGGACTGCAAGCTCAGGCCTGGTCGTACCAAGATGGCGACGGCGTCTCTGCCTAGGAGCCAACCCGAGCTACTATAGAGAGGTAGGTACTTGACCGTCCTCAGCGTCCAGCAGTTGCTGTCGACCGCACAGTGCAGTCAGTGCCGTGGACGATACCTCCATGGACGATACCTCAGTGGGCACCTCCCCAGCTCTCTCTACAGCGCCGCCGGGGCGCTAAGAACAGTCAACCGAGGGGCCCCCAATGCCCCAAAGGGACCAGACGGCTCCGGCCCTTGCTTGGCAAGCAGCACAAAGCGTTTCCGTTGACTGGCGGGCCGGCGGGGCCTCAGACAAGGCCCAAGGACCAAAGTACCCGGTACCTCGCCGGCCGAGCTCGGCGCCCTCCCTTCCCAAGCCGAGGTCGCCAAGTTGGTAGCTGGACTGGTAGCTGGACTGGTAGCTGGACAATTCAGCGCCACCACCACTCACCACCACCCTCTCCAGGCTCGTCCGCCACCATGGCTTGGCAGCGTTCGGGCCAAGATCAGAGGCGACGCGGCCAAAAACAAACGTGAGACAAACCATGTCCGAGGCACAGGGGTCGAGAGCGGCCAGGGGAGCGGCGGCAGTAGGCCCGATGACAGCTCCTCGCTACTTCATGTCCGCTCCAATACCACCGACTTACAAGGTTGCCTGCTGTTTCCCTGCCGCGAGCATTGGCCAATCAAGGCCCTGGGATAAGGAACCCATACATACATACATACTTTTGCGGCCCACCCCGTGGGCCATACGGTTTTCCCCCCTCTTCGCCTTTGGCCACCGCCATCATCACCAGTATCGTCATCGCCGCTGTCCGGCTCCGCGACCAACAAGACGGCCGCTATCCGTGACGGCACCGCTTCCACAGCCTCAAGCTCGCTGCACGCCCCGTCGATACGCTCTCCTGTCTGGTGCCGCGGGGCTATCAAGGTAGGGGAATGGGCAGAGCCAGCCAGCCATACATACACACATACGTTCCCCCATACCGGCCGGTGGCCCATCAGATTAGAAACGCCTCCCTCCCTGGGACAAGACGACGCTTCCATTCTTTCTGGCCCGTCGCCCCTCGACACGTCCCGGATGCCGCCCGCTCAGCGCCAGCGCTTCTCTGCCTTCTCAGGGGTGGGGGTACCAGGGAGACCAGAGTCTGAGCGTCAATGCCGCGGCTGACGGATGCCACGACGGACGAGAATGCGCGACGACAGCCGCCGGAGGACTATTTTCGGTACGCGTCGTCGTCCCAGCCCTGTTTCGGCCCTGGCTGTTATCGCCCCCGTCTGCGGCCGTAGGTTCGCTCGAAGCTGCGGGCTGTGCCGTCCCTTTCCCGTCCCCTGTTCGCCCAAGTGGACGTCCCGGGCCTGCTGCCGCCGCGAATACGAAACGGCGTCCTGCATTCCCCCGTCGGCTGTCCCCGGCGGGAGGACCCTGACCTGCCCCTCGGACCGGCATCGTTTGGACAAGAGTCGAGGCGAGTCGACAGGCAGGGGTGCTTCACATCCAAACATACATAGACTGCCACTTGCAAAAGAGTCCTCTCAACAGGCTTTGGCTGGAGACGCTGTGGACGGATTCGACGCCGAATCAGTCCTCAGCATCCGCAGCCCGCCCTGCACCCCGTATGCGCTCCCAGGGCCCAAGGAAGATGGAGTGCATCTGTCACAATTCGGCCCCGGCATTTCCTGCCAACGCCATACATACACCTCACATCGCGCGCATTCCTGTATATTCCGGTCGTGACGCAGCGGCGTCACATCCCAACCCTCAGCGGCCCGGGTCCCTCCCCCCCCCCCTCAGCCGCGCCGTAAACCACGGCTATCCGATGGTAGCCACCGGACCAGGACGCACAACGTACATGACATTCTGCTTGTCGGAAACGCCTCGGGCCTGGAGCAGAGCCATCGAGCGCGCCATGGGACAAGGCTGACGAGCCAGCGCGGACGTGATGAGACAGCCCATGTCCGGCTTAGTGGAACCGCCGCACCGTGTGCCAGACATGGCTCAACTCGCGGCAGGATCGTGTGGCCGTCACTGCCAGCGGCTCATCTACGTGAGCGGCGGCATGCATGCATGGCTCGGTCATGAGGCTCGCTCCTCGGCTTGAGGAGACGGGTATTGCGTCTAAAGATAATCTCCGGGGCACCCATGCACTCCCTGCCCGACGTGCTCTGGTCCAGGGGGGCGGAGGGCGGCCAGCTGCGTAGTCGCCGGGCGGCCTCGGGCGGAACGCCGGGGGCCCACGAGCACGGAGCCGTCTCGAGCAGCGCCCAGCAGGCCCGTCTTGCTGGTCCGCGCTCGACCTCCTCCCCCTGCCCCCCTCGGCGGCCGCCCTGACCCGGCCCTGCTCTTCTACTTGCCCACGGCGCTCTTGACGGCATCCCCGACCTTGTCGACCTTGTCCTTGGCCGCCTCGACGCCCTTGTCCACCTTGTCCTTGGCCGTCTCGACGCCCTTGTCCAGGTTCAGCTTCTCCTTGCCGCCCCACTTGTGGTATGACAGGTATCGGTAGCCCTGGGTGAGCTGCGCGCACTCGTTGACGAAGTGGCAGGCGAAGAGGAGGTAGTTCTTGGGCGTCACGGCGAGCGAGTAGCGCATGAAGGTCGCCGAGTAGACGACGAGAGCGCCCGTCATCTGGCCAGAGATGCTGCAGAGGGGGACGAGGCCCCGTTGCGTCAGCCTGGGGGGGGCGAGAAGGCGGAATAGCCATTTGCAGCGCTCGTCTCTCTTACAGGTCGGGACTCTTTTGCGTGTCGAGGACAGCGGCGACGGGAATGCCAAAGTTCGAAACCGGCCCCCAAAAGTCTGCGTCGGCGCGCCGTCAGCCTGTGTTCCTTCTTTCCCGGCCGTGCCATCCCGCGAGCTCCGATTCTCGGCGGGCTCTCCTCGTGTAGCGTCCGGCACCGCTTCGCGCGTCCGGCGGTCGCACCGGAGGGGGCGAGGCTCTCGACGAGACGGGGCCGTCACCGGGATCCGGCCGGAGCGGACGTTAAGCGGTGGTTGCGCAGTACGCCGAGGGCCGGGGAGTCGGGGAACTCGCACGATTGCCGCTCAATTGGTCGGCTGCCCCGGGGGGGGGAGAAGGGAGCGGGGGAAGCGGGTAGGACGTACGGGTCGAGCAGACATAGCTCAGCACGGGGTGCGACCTGATCTTGGCGTTCACCGCCTTCACGAATGCCGCCATCTTGAGGGGATGTCGAGCCGTCGATTCGCGATGGGCGCCGGTTCGCGGTACTTGGTGTTGGAAGCTTCCAAGCCTGGGAGCCGGCGCCCGAATTTTGGCGGGTCGCACGGGGCGCGCGTGTCACGTGCCCGCCCCCGGCGGCCGGCGCCCACGTCATCTCGACTTTTCCGCGTCTCGGCCTCCGCCTCGCAGGCCAGCCTCCCTCAAGGCCCAGTTTTACGCCGGCCGACCGCGCGACCGGCCGATAGGAACAGCAACGTGCGACGGGACGAGAAGCGAGAAAACGCCGTGTCGGTTCCTTTGCTACGGAACACCGCCCCCCGCTGATGCCCGGCGGCCGGCGGACCAGCTCACTTCCCCCGCAAACTCTGCCCGCCCGACGACAGCCTCTCGCCCGATCCGGCCTCGTCCCGTCTCGCACCGTCGCCGCGTCCGACGTCCACACCCTTCGCGGCCCGGCTCGCGGCCCGGCCGACGCCGCTCTGCCAGAAGGCGCAGCGCCTGCTCCGTCCCTCGACCTCGTCGGAGCCCGTGCCGACCCCCTCCGGCCCAAAGGTCAGGAGCCGCGCGCGGTCGCCGTACGGCGGCCACTCGGGCAGCCGGCCCGGCGGCGCGTTGGGGCTGCCCGTGGCGGCGAAGTTGAGCATGTACTGCTGCATGTCTCCGGCGAGCCTGGCGTCGACCGGGCCGAGCCTGGCGTCGGCCGGGGCGCCGACGCCGCCCGCCGAGTAGAAGGTGTAGGCCACGTCCTGGCCGTGCTCGCCCGGCGGCACCTGGAAGCGGTAGCTCCACGTGTCGTTGTGGAAGGCGGCCGCCAGGAAGCGCGTGTTACAGGTGAAGAAGGCCTCGGTGAAGAGGAGGGCGCCGCGGTCGCTCTCGCTGCCGTACAGGCCCGTCTGGGGCGGCGGCGGGTAGAGCTCGGTCCAGACGTAGTCCATGTCCTCGGCCGACAGGTCGGGCAGCACGCTCTCGGCCTTGGCGCGGATCGCGGCCGCGTCGTTGTCGCCGGGGCCGACGTAGGCCCGGCCCTCGTGCGAGTTCTGGCCGATCATCAGGCGCGGCCGGCCGTCGAACCGGCCGGCCCGGAGCAGGGCGCCGGGGAAGTCGGGCACGTAGGCGCCGTCGACGGTCGGGCCGAACGTGTACGAGTTGCCGGGCGACTCCGCCACGGCCACGCGGTTGACGGCCAGGAGGGTGGGGCCGTCGAGGGCCGCCAGCTCGGCGCCGGACCGGACCTCGCGGCCGGCCAGCCGCGAGGCCGTCGCCAGCACCCGCCGCCACGTCGCCGCCACGTCCGAGTAGATGGGGAAGCCGGGGCTCTGGATGATGGCCCGCCCGAACGGCACCTTCTTGGCGCCGCCCTCGGCCGTGATGTGGTGCATGATGCTGCCGGCGCCGGCCGACTCGCCCAGGACGGTCACGTCGCCGCCGTCGCCGCCGAACAGATGGATGTACTTGTTCACCCTGCTCAGCCCGTCAGTCGCCCGCCCTCGACCGGCCTCGCCGCCGCCGCCACGACGCACCATTCAGAGCAAGCCGCTGGTCATGGAAGCCGACGTTGGGCACGATGTCCGCGTCGCCGTCGCCGTTGAGAAAGCCGTACAGGCCGAGGCGATAGTCGATGCCGACGTACACGATGCCGTCGCCGTTGTTCTTCATGGACCGGGCGAGCAGTCCCGTCGGATTATATCTGTTCTTGCTGCCTGGCGCTCCCTCCCGTCAGCTCCCTCGTCCCCCTTCTCCGCTTGCACTCAGACGGAGACGGCATGAGATTATCTCGCCGTGCACCCCAACCTGAGAAGTAAGAGCTCACCTTGGATATAGCCGCCGCCACAGATCCATACCAGGACGGGAGCTGCATGGCAAAACGTCAGTCTCCGCCGCGAGTTCTCGCGACAGCACACGGGGGGCAGCGGACGAACCTCCTTTCGTTCCCGGGCCACTCGCGCTCCGTCGATAGATCTTCTTGGGCACCCACACGTCCAGGAACAGGCAGTCCTCGCTCTGCGCCGGGGCAGCCTCGAGCAAGGCCCGCATCGCCTCGGGCGCGAGGCCCATCGCGTCCGCCCCCTTGCGGACGTACCACTCCGGAAAGGCCTGCGGGCAGATGTAGTCGACGGCCCCGTCGTCGACGGTGCGGTTGACCGTCGCCACCGGCCCCGCGGGCCGGAAGCGGCGCCCGCCGACGGGCGGCTCGCCGAAGCGGATGTTCTTGAAGACGTAGACGTCGCCGGCTTCCTGCGCAGGGCCGGCCGAGGCGTTACCAGTCCTTTAGCCTGGGCATCTTCCACGCCGTCCGCCGGAGAGGACCCGTCGTCTTGCTTACATTCAGCGCGCCCCGGTGGAGGGAGTGGCCGAGGTCGACGACCGGAAGCTTGTCGCCTCGCGCCCCGGCCGCCAGCGCAAGCCCGAGGACGAGCGCGGCGGACAGCATCCGGGCTCTTGTCGCTACCATGGACGCTACTAGCCTCTCTCTGTGTCTCTGTTCCTTTCCCGACGATGGCCAAGGCGAGATTGGGGGTCGAGCAGAGGTCGGTAGCGTGTCTATATTCCGAGCAAGAAAACTCAGGCCCCCTTACAGCTCACTGCTATATACCGACAAGCCCGTCCGCATCTTTCCGCATACCCCAGCCGGGCCGGCTCGTCTGTATGATTAGTCTCCTTTGTTTATGTCTCGCTCTGCCGCAATCGCGCGGGGGGGGGGAAACACAATCTGGAACAAAAGTTGGCCCAGTGGCGGAATGGGGAGTCATCGCAGCCACCTGGAGACGGAACCTGCTCTCGGGCCGTGCTGCTCGGCGCCAACGAGGCTGCCAGCCACTCTTGGAGCGGGACGCGCGGCTTCACGAGGACTTGAAGACTTTAAGCAGCAGCAGCGCCGACGACGCCTCGTGCCACTGCCTCACCCGCGGCAGCACTAGCTTGCCCATCCGCTTCACTCTTGGACGCCAAAAGAGCCAGATTGCCTCAACGGTTTCGCGCCCGACCTCGACGAAAGAGATGCACAAAAGCTGGAAACAAATGCATGTCAGCCCGGAACAAGAAATTAAGATTTATTTCCTCGACGACTATGAATCAGAAACGCAACTGTCTCTCGACCGTGGGCCGACGGAGAAGACATTGTCTAGGTAGTCTTCAGCTTTGACATGTATCCGACGACACTTCTACCAGTCCCTCGATCCTGCTTGCTCCTATTTCCTACAGTGGTGCATATCAGTTCAGTATTTCAAGATTTGTGTATGAGTCCTCCTTTTTACACCCAGGTAAGCCTCGCTCTTCCAAGAACCTCGGCTCGGGTCGTGATTTCATAAAAAGACCTCGAGGGAACAGAAAGGGGGGTGGGGAATATGTAACTAGAGAAGAGAAGAGAGAAGAGAGAAGAGGAGAGGAGAAAAGAGAAGACAAGAGAAAAAAAGTGAGGGGGGACGAGGATAAGGAAGCGATGCAGGGTGCACTGTCATTGCTCCGTTCACACTCCGGGCCTGGTGAAGCCGTTGCCCTGAGGCCAGTTACCGACCTGGGCGGGATCTCCACCGATCCGGACGAAGACGCCGACGGCAGGAATCCCGCCATCGAGCACGAAGAACTGGTACCAGCCCGGCGGGCAGATGTACTTTCCGGGCGGCGCCGTGACGGTACAGGACGTGCCGGAGCACGAGAATTCCGGGAACAGGGTGCGGGCGCCCATCGAGTTGCCGTGGGTGCTAGAGACGGAGCCGAGCAGCGAGACGGAAAGGTCGCCGTTCTGCGCGGCGCCGCCAAGGCTAAAGGACACCTGCTGTCCGTACTTCCAGTCCGTGTCGGCCAGCGAAAAGGTCGGGCGAGGCTTGCCCCGGAGGAGGTAAGGCGGCGTGAACGTCTCGACGCGGTACTCCTGAGGGTTGACGCCGTCTTGGGGGTCGGAGCCCGACACGAGCACCCGGCCGTCGAGCAGCGTGATGGCCTCGGAGTGGTACAAGCGAGCCACCGTCGTGTTCGCCATGACGGTGATGCGCCGCCCGACCGGCTTGGCCGGGTCGTAGAGCAGGGCGTTGAGGTTGGGGTCCTTGCCCAGGCCGAAGCCGGCAACGCCGTGACGGGCGCCGTTGAGGATCATGTAGGTGCCGTCGGGGAGAGGGGCCATGCAGGGCATGACGCGCGGCGACGGCATGCGCTCGAGCGTCCACTGGGGGTTGGGCGAGTCCGGATAGGTGCTGACGCAGTTGTCGAGCGCGTTGGCCGGACCGTTGGTCGAGCCGCCGCAGATGAGAACGCCCAGAGGGTCGCCGTAGGGCGCGCGCTGGGGAAGCAGGACGGCCGTTCCTTCGAGCGGATAGGTGCGGCCGCCCTTGGGGTCGTTGACGGCGCCGGGCATGTTGGGCAGCGTCTTGATCGTGGCAAACGTGTTCTCGTCGAGGATGCGCGCCTCGTTCCAGTACGCAGCGAAGATGCCCCCGGACGGGAGGACGCAGACAAAGGGGTACAGGTTGTTGGGGTCGGTCCGCTCGAGCCAGTCCATGCGCAGCGGCTTGCTGCCCGTCGGCGGGAGGAGCTCGAGCGTCGGGACCGGCGCGCCGTTGGAGCCCACCTCGCCGCCGATGACGAGGACGGAGCCGTTGGCCATGTTCATGGCCGACGGGTACCAGCGGCCGTCCTGCAGCTTGAGCACGTCGACGTTCTCCTGCCAGTCGTTCTTGCCGGGCACGCCGGGCGACCCGTCGGGCACGTACAGACGAACGCCGTACGTCGACGATCCCGACCAGCCGCCCACGGTGAGCTGGCGGCCGGCCTTGTCCGGCAGGGTGAGGCCGCCGGCGCAGAAGATGTCCGTCTTGACGTGCATCGGGCGCCACGCCGCCTTGAAGTCGTTGAGCATGGACAGGTCAAGCTCGTAGGCACCGGTCGAATTGGGCGGGCCGGTGCCCCATTTCTCCAGGAAGGTCACCTTGCCGGTGATGGCCTGGGACGTCATGAGCGGCACGCACACGCCCCCGATGAGGAAGTCGTACGAGCCGGCCTCGGGCGAGCCGGCCTCGGGAAAGGTCCAGGAGTAGAACGGGTCGCCCTTCCAAAAGTACGTCGTCAGACGGCTGCCGCCGCCGCAGATGGCCGACCCGTTGCCGGCGCAGGGGATGTTGCACTCCTTGTCGCTGACGACCTTGGCACCGGCCGTCTCGATGTTGAACGGGTCGCCACAGTAGCACTCCCTGCCGTACTCCATGCCGGCCGCCATGTAACCGAAGTCGCCGCACCGTTTTACGCAGGCCTCGGGCGTCAGGTCGGACGGGAAGAAGTTCTGCCAGAAAAAAGTCCGCTTCTGGTTGACGTTGTCCTGGACGCAGCCGTGATAGGCCCAGTCGCCGACGCTGGGGATCGTCTGCGGCGGTCCGACGACCTGGGGCTGGCCCAGCGACATGATGCTCATCCTGCCCGGCCCGCCGCACTTCTGCGTGCCGTCACCGCCGCAGGCCGAGTTGCACTCCGAGTCCGACTTGGCCCGGGCGCCGCCGTTGACGATCTGGTTGCCGCAGAAGCACTGTCGCGAGTACTCGGCGCCGGCAATGCTGTAGCCAAGGCCCGCGCACGTCTTCGCGCAAGACTGGAGCGTCAGCTTCGGATCGTCAGGTGCCTGGTACTTCAGGATGCGCCCATTGACTCCGTCGACCCAGCACCCGTACGAGGCCCAGCCGTCTGGCAACCCCGTCGCCACGGGGGATATGGCCCCTGTTGTAGTGCTGCTGGGATCGACATCGCGCGGGCGGCTGTAGGTCATGCTCATGCGGCGCTATTCGTTAGCATCGAATATCCCAGCTCACACAGGTGACATCTGACAGCCTCCTCGGCATCCCCAGGCCGTTCCCACGCACCTCGTACTGCTGGGCAACTGCCCGTTCAAGCTGTACACGTTGAGGCGGCCGCTTCCACCGCAGAACTCGGAGCTATTGCCCCTGCAAGGCATGCTGCAACCCGTGTCCACGGACTGTGCGCCGTTGGAGATTTGGTTCCCGCAAACTGCACGCACAGGCAACGATTAGTATTCCTCTCCCGATTGGAGCTTGTTCCGCCTTATCGGCCTGTACTTACAGCATTCGCCTCCGTACTCGAGTCCAGCGAGGATGTAGCCGGAGGCTGTGCAGGCAGCTGTACACTTGGCCACGGTCATCTGCGCCTCTGGGACACTGTTGGTTCCCTGCGTCAATGCTCGGCCAGTCGTCCCTTCGCTGAGCAGTTGAGTCAGCCAGGTCACTCGTCTCTTGAACGGGAGAAGACGTCGGAAGAGAAACAAGTCAAGATCGTGCGGAACGGATCGAGAGGCAGAGAAAGACAAGCGCACAAAAGGAGCCAGGAACTCACGAATAGCAGCCAATGGAAGCCCAACCATTAACCCCAGGGTTCACCGACGGACCGGAGACTTGGCTCGTTTGGTATAAGGTGAGTCGTTTCGCTCCGCCGCAGGGTTGCGAGGCATCTCCTCCGCACGTGTCACTGCAGTCCTTCTCGGCGGCCTTGACGCCACCGGGGGCAAGCTTGCTGCCACAATAGCACTCAGCGTGATATTCGGAGCCTGCGTAGGGGTACCCTTTGCTGAAGCAAAAGCTGGCGCATTTCTCGTTTGTCAT
This sequence comes from Cordyceps sp. RAO-2017, assembly GCA_002591385.1. Lineage (NCBI taxonomy): Eukaryota > Fungi > Ascomycota > Sordariomycetes > Hypocreales > Cordycipitaceae > Cordyceps > Cordyceps sp. RAO-2017. The sequence goes on along the minus strand of NJEV01000107.1, from coordinate 11,208 downwards.
GTTCGCGTCAGCAGTGCTGGGGCCGTCTAGGGTCCGGCCAACGTCGCTATTCCCTCGTCAGTCTATTGCGAGCCGGAAGAAGCAGTCAAGTCGAGGAGGGAGTCGGTACACGTAGCAGCCCTGATACTTCCAGCCATTGTCAAAGGAGGGTGGTGCCACGGCATCACGTCTCCGAAGAGAGCCAGCCTCGCACGGGGTAAGTGAGTAGAATATCAGAATAGAAATTAAGGAAAGTCTTGTTGGAGCCGCCATCTTTGGCGGTTGAAGCACCCAAGGCGCAAGCACGCCTGAGCTGGAGCTGGTGAAGGAGCTGTTCAAGGGTGGCAAAAAACGGAGCGAATGACTGGAGAAGCGGGCAATGAAAGGAGTGAGCCACGGGACTCTGTCAAAAGCTGGACGTCGTGGACATGATTCTCATATGTAGTAGGTATGTGTATGTATGTATGTATGCTCCTCGATGCGCCGGCCCGCAAGCCCTGTCAGCTCCGGGGTGACCACTTCCACCGCACACCCAATGCATGCAACAGACGATAGAACCACAAGTCTGTGGGCTTGGCGTGCCGTTTGCCGGGGACCACGAGTGGCCGACGACGACGACGTTGCAGGCCCACGCCAGGGTGAAGCGGAGGAAGAGTACAGCTCAGGTGCTGGGAGGCTGCATATTGGGGGGGGCAGGGGGTGTCGCTGCAAGCGATGGGGTGGGCATCTGACAGCGATTTGAAGGCCGGCCTGGGGGAGACGAAGATAGGGGCACGCGAATTCGGCCGACAACAGACGGTCGTCAGCTCAGGGTCCAGGCCCACCCACCCCTTGGCGACAAAGCTGGAAAGGGATCATGGCCAGACAGCAATGGACAAAAGGGTTGGTATTGTGCGCACGTGCATGCCGCAACAGGCGACAGAAGAGAGGCCCAGCTGAGACGTGGGGAACTGCGCAGGCCGATGTACAACAAGAGTACTTGGATAGTTGGTTCGAGGGTGATGAGGCTGATGGATCAACTCGTGTGTGGGGAGGTGACGCTATGTTATGCAGCTCGACGCAGGCCGTCTTAGCGGCGTAGAACCGATACGAGCGACGAAGAGAGCGGGTGTGGCTTGTCGTTTGTTGCGTCCATCCATCGACGAGTCGGCTGCGGCTCACGAAAGCGGATGCGGATTTTCTTCCGCTCGGAAGGCCACCACAACTGGCGCCATTCGCAACTCCCACGAACGGACCGTCCCGGTCGAGTAAGGTATGATTGGCCCGCAAGTGGACGCGGCACCGCTACACCGGCTCCGCTCGGGGCGGGAGCCATGATGAAGCTGTCTGGCAGTGCTACGCGGCGGCGGCAACGCAGAGAGAGAGCGAGAGAGATTGGTGCCGTCGACAGCGTCTCGCCCGACAAGTATCCATCCGACTCGCATCCGGGCGTTATTGGTACGGCTAGGCCAGACGACGATACGACCCCGGTCGGAGCAAACGGCAGCGGGCCAGAGCTGAGGAGACGGGACGGAGTCGGCCGTGGAACGATTGAAGGCGACGGCGCGGAGGAGGCGTCAGTAGTGGTGTTGAAGTGCTGAGATGTATTGAGTCGGGCACAGGCAGGGGTGCTTTTTTGGCGTGTAGGGTCTAGCCTCCGAACATGTGTCCGAGCCTAGCAGCAAGCGATCGATGGCAGTGATCAGCAGACATCGTCAGTCCACCGCCATCCTCCATCTCGTCAAGGCCGACGGAGGGCGACGCCAGCGAGCAGAGCGTCTTGGACCCCACCCGTCTTGATCCCGGTCTGGCGGGCGTGCTGCTGGAGAGTCAGAGGCAGGGATGTCGTAGCATTTCCGTGACCCCGGCCCCCTGTCGAGCCCGCGAGCAAAGTGCGGACAGGACAGGGGGAGGGGGGAGCACGAGGCTGTGCGGTCCCTCCGTGCGGTCCCTCCGTGCGTGATCCCTTGGTGTGGTCCCTCGAGCATGAAATCTCCGTACCCTGTGTAGCCGCCCAGCCCTGGCGTTTCGCCGGCGCCTCTACCTCGGCGTGCCGTATGTAAGGTATGTATGTGTGTACATACTGTAGGCATGTATGCGGGCATGCGGGTTGTGGCGGGCCGGAGGAGGATTCTTGGCTGGCAAGCTCGTGGCATCGGTCTGCCCACATACATACGGCCCAGCTGGCCGTCTGTTACTGGCGCTATTCTTGGACGGGGCGGGCGGGCGACTGACTTACCGGATGCAAGCCGCCAAACGAGAGTCGATCGATACAAACGGGCACTCTAGTTGCCTGCTAGTGTGTAGATAGGCAGAGCACGGCATGGATGCCAGATGGGAATAGACTTGAGGCTTCGATGGTTGTTCAGGTACCTGAGGATGGTGCGAGTAGTGCTGGGACTCGCCCGCTTAGGCCGCTACCACGTATGCCCGCCCTGTCGTTGGCGCCTGCCCGCCTGTCGAGGTCGCAACAGCAGGCATCTTGAGGGGGGAGAAGAGAGAACAAGGCAAGGACAATGACGAATTTGGTGATGGATGAAATGGAGAGAGAGAGAAAAAAAGATGAAGGCCTGCCTGTCAGCACGGGGGATTGTTATCGTGTCACGGTAGGGGCCTCAGGTAACCTGCCCAAGACACCATTAAAACAAGACATGCAGTATCTACCTAGGTAGTGCCTTACCTACGAACCGGGCATCTCATGCAACACAGGCTTCATTCAGGGGCAAAGCGCGGCTCCCTCCTTCCTGGCTGCAGCGACGCAGTCCGTGGTGACACCGGTTTTGATGAGCCAACGCCAGTGTACGTACCTACAGTGTCGTTCCTTCCTCATGTTTCTTTCCAAAAATAACGTCGGAGGTGCTGGGCAGGTACGGGGCAGGCGCGGTATCCACACTTCCTTCCAGACCCTCGATGCGGGGCCGCGTCAGGCCAGCTCTGCCCAGCAAGGAGGGCAGGCCAGCTCTGCCCAGCAAGGAGGGCAGGCACTCTGTCTCTCACAGCCGACTCGCCGGTTCCTTGCGGCAAATCCTGCGTGCCGACGTCCATCATCACCACCTCCGTCCAATTTTTGACCTTCAGTGCGGCCCAGATAGCCGTCCAATCCCAGCGGAATCCTTGCTGCTGCATGGCTAGTTGTCGGTGCACGGCGAGCTCGTCGAAATCCAGCATGAGTTGCGTCTCTCAATGCACCGCGGCTGGCTTACATTCATGTCAGACGTCAGACTGTCACCCCAGAGGAAGCCCGGCTGTCTTCGTCTTCATCCCGGCCGCCCAGGGATCCGCAGGCTCCCACTGGCCTCGTCAATGTCTCCTGATCAAATCCCGACAATGGGCGGCCGTCAACGAGCGACGCCTTCGAGGCCAATACCGAAGCTGGCCAATCTCCCAAACACACCCAGTCCAGCTATTCGTGTACCGACCTGGTCCAAACCCTCCCCCCGCTGAAGCACCTGGCTCGGCTCTCCCAGCCCTCCTGCTCGGGCCGCACGCCACTCCGACTTACATCTCGTATCCGCCCACGCCTAGACTAATTTGGCCAACGGTAGAAGCGCATGACGGGAGAGGCCCGTTCCCGTTCTTGCCTGAACATGCGGCATAACCGGGCCATGCCGATATACACAATCCATCTGAGCCTTGATGCAGAGACCCGCACCTCCCAGCGTGGGACGTGCCATCCGTCGCCTCAACTTCGTGCATCATGTGGCGAGGCCGCTGCCTGCGGCCGGCACCAACTTGCATATGCGGCTGAGAAGGGCCCATGGGCAAGCCATTCCATAGCGGAATCCTACCCAGGTAGAGAGACTGCCACAATCGGAGTCAAGTCGTGTATTCGCACTACATACAGTACTGGTCTTGGACCGCCACGTCTGTGGACATGGCAAACCGATGCTTCTCCTTCCTCCGGCCACATTTTGCAGCTGTCTCGGACTTTCATGAGCCCGTTGCTGCACTCGTCTGGAATAGGGCTAGACATGTTACGCCCCTTTAATCCTCTTGGGAGCAGGAGGGTGCTCGCTTCTTGTCTGGTGACGCCATACCATTGCGCTGACTGTTGCGATTTTCGCGACTCGGCATAGCGGCCTCGCATCTTATCGCAAGGTCGCTAACCTTTCCATCCTTGTGTCGCAGACCGAGCATCATTTGGCTAGTTGCTCCAGCCATGCTAGTCGGAGTCCGTTATTGGCGTGCAGCTGAGGTATCTCAAGCGTAATCTCGTCCTAACGAGCTGATATTATTCACCCGCAACTCAATAGTTCTCTTGGTCCATCGCCCACCGGTCCTGTGCCGTCCAAAAGCGTTCTCGAAGGGTAATGCAAGGGCCAGACAAGAAACAGGGAGAGTCGCCTGCATTATAATATCCCCCGCGCGAGTCCCAGCCATCAGCTGAAAAGATGGCGACGAGGCACAAACTCACGCTTGCGACCTATCGCCCGCTCGGCCGCCACGAAAGAACCGAACCACCTCGCGCCTGATCTGAGAAAGAGGCGGAGGATGCATAGATGGATGAACATGTCCATTCTTTCGTTCCAACTATGTCATTTCTCGACTCGACGTTAGATTGTATTCTATCCATTGCCCGCTTTCGTGTTGCCGCCTCCTTGAATCTGGCAGGTCTAGGGTAGGCTCGACTGCTGTGGCGACGGACCTCATGTTGCAATGACAAACGACCAGAGACCAAGAACCAAGCATAGTTGTTACGCAGGCCGTCCGCCAATCCGTCACAATATTTACAAGAGGGAGACTCAATTCCATTGATAGGTCAGATACTGCGGACTGATAGAAGTCTGTGTCGGCGCAAGTCGGAACCCATGCTCGCTAGAGCTTGTAAACGATTGAGCCAGGAGTGCCTCCTCGATCGACGACGTTCCGCTGTCTTGCCCTATGAATCATCGCAACCGGCGGTGGCGGTGCGTCGCGACGGAGTCATGGCCTGCAGTCAGAGTATGACTGTTCAAAGAGGACCAAGTCTCTGATGCCGTGCATACCTGCGCCCAAGAGAACCTTCCGCTCCCTGCTGGTTTAATGAAGCTTGACTTGTGACTCATTCTGAACCCGCCTTTGTCAGCTTTTGACGAAGCCCAAGCCTCCTCGGAACTTTGCCACACCGGAGAGCGCCCCATTAAAAAAATCAGGGCTCCCCGGTAGCAGGTCCAGATAGCTGCCATTTGCGCTACGACATCTCTCCGGCTCAACCTCACCCCTTCAGAGCTTCCAGTCGCCAACCAGCGTTTCCTTTCAGCCGCACCCTCAGAAACCTCCGCGAACAGCATCTCTCGCTCGTCCAAACCGTCCGCCCAAAACATTCCTTCATCTGCCGCCGCCATTGACTCGCCTCGCTCTCCTGCCCGCGGCCTGCAGCAGGCAAACCGCAGCTGTGACGGTCGGCCTGGCTCCTTGGCCGACCCCACAGACTCCAACTTGCCAGCGGAGGCTATGCCGGTCGCTGAGAGCTCTCAGCCACAGTCTCAATCCCAGAGACGGCAGGGTCGAGGCCATCATGGCCAACGCAGGGGCCGCGGCGGACGGGGCCGTGGTGCCTTGAGTTCGCACAACCCATCCGGCGGCAACGTGCCCGCCGAGCACCTGTCCGTACCAGACGCGGCTCCTACGCAGTCTCATCAGCAGGAGGCTGCTTCCGAGGGTCGTCTTGATACTCGTCGAGGACGGGATCGGAGGGGTCGAGGTCAACCACCTGGTGGCAGAGCCTCTGGCGCCCATGGATATCAGAGGCCGGCGCCATACAGAGCCTTCGGAGGCCATCTGACTACCGACACGGACGAGACAGGATCCGCTGTTCCCGCCTTGAGCGGCGATGCGCCCGAGTTCGTGCCTGGACAACCGGTCGCCAGCAGAAGGCAAGACTACGGACACCCGCTGACGCCTGTTGGAGCCGGCGTGGGCTAACTTGATATCGCAGGCGACCGCGAGACCGAATCTCGGGGCCGCCAACCGCAAAGCTGCCAAAGTCTACGGCGGCAGATCTTGGGACCCGGATCCACGAAGACATCGGCAACTGGAACTACGAATGCGCAATCTGCACAGACGATGTCATACGCACATCCCAGGTGTGGTCGTGTACCGTCTGCTGGACTGTCGTCCACCTCAAGTGCGCCCGGCGATGGCACGACAACCAGAAGAAGCAAGCTGACCTGCAGTCGCCGGAACCCCAGGCCGAACTGTCGTGGAGGTGCCCCGGCTGCAACTCCAAGCTGCTGGATGCCCCGGGTTCTTACCACTGCTGGTGTGGCAAGGAGTTCGGTCCCTCAGCCGCCAGCACAGCGTTACCTCCGCATTCTTGTGGGCAGACTTGCTCGAAGCCGCGAGCCACGTGCCCCCATCCGTGCCCTCTCCAGTGCCACGCTGGTCCCTGCCCGCCGTGCGGGCTGACTGGCCCGGCACAGTCATGCTTCTGCGGAAAATCCTCTTCCCAAAAGCTCTGCCGAGAGACGGATTACGAAAACGGCTGGGGCTGCCAGGAGGCCTGCGGAGACCTGCTGCCCTGCGGCGAGCACTTTTGCGACCGACCTTGCCACTCCGGGCTCTGCGGAGACTGCGAAAACCGGGTCGATGCGAGGTGTTATTGCGGCCGCCTCGAGAGGCAACTGCCCTGCCACGAGCGGGAGGAACCTCGTCCGTCATACAGCTCGACGGAGGAGAGCTGGTTCGAAGGCTCCTTCGAGTGCGAGAATGCGTGCGGGAGAAGCTTCGACTGTGGCACTCACACGTGTTCCAAAACCTGCCATACTCGGGACGAGCAGCCGCCGCACTGTCCCTTCGCCCCCGACGTGGTCACGCATTGCCCCTGCGGCAAGACATCTCTCAGTGAACTGCTGGAGCAGCCTAGGCAGTCCTGCGAAGACGGCATCCCGCGCTGTGAAAGGCCCTGCGAAAAGCCTCTTCCGTGCGGCCACCTGTGCAGGGCGACTTGCCACACGGGGCCCTGCGGCTTCTGCAACGAGTCGATCGAGATATCCTGCAGGTGCGGCAGGACAAGCTCCAGCTCGGTGTGCCATCAAGGAGAGCTTCAACACCCTCTTTGCATGAGAACGTGCCAGGCAAACCTGAGTTGTGGGCGCCACAAGTGTGGGGAACATTGCTGCCCCGGCGAGAAAAGGGCGGCGGAGAGGCAGGCGGCACGGAGAAAGAACAGGCCGGCGGCAGACGTCAACTCGATCGAGCCGGAGCATATTTGCATCAAGACATGCGGCAGGCCGTTGAAATGCGGCAGCCATGACTGCCAGCAGATTTGCCACCGGGGCCCCTGTGGAAGCTGTCCGGAGGCCATCTTCCACGAGATCGGCTGTGACTGTGGTCGAACGGTCCTGCAGCCTCCTCAGCCATGCGGCACGCGTGCGCCGGAGTGTCGCTTCAACTGCCAAAGACGACCCGACTGCGGCCATCCTCCCATCGACCACGGCTGCCACCCCAGCGACGTTGCTTGCCCGAAGTGCCCCTTTCTCGTCGGAAAGTGGTGCGCCTGCGGCAAAGAAAAGCTCCAGAGCCAGCCATGCCACCTGCAAGAGGCGCACTGTGGCAGGCCCTGCGGCAAGAGGCTCAAGTGCGGGTATGTTGTGATCGTCCCTCGCCGGGACCGGCTTGACCCGGTGACGGCCAGCCATGCTAACAAAGTCCTTCCGTCCCGGCTCCAGGCTGCACAGTTGCCGGAAGCTATGCCATCGACCCGGCGAATGCGAGGATGTCCAGGTTCCGGACAAACGTTGCGACCAGGTCTGTGGCAAGACAAAGCTCTTCTGCGAGCATCCGTGCCAGAAACCGTGCCACGGGCAGACCAGTAAGCCTGACACCGTGAGACGCGATGGCTGCAAGACATGGACGAACTGACAGACCGAAGCCTGCAACGAGTCTGCTGCTTGCACCGCCAAAGCCATGGTCAGCTGTCCCTGCGGCCTTCGTCTGCTGGAGGTGAAATGCCTGGCAAGCAGCTCGAACCCGGCACCCCCCAGGCCGGACGTCAAGTGCGATGACGAGTGTCTCCGGATGGATCGTAACCGCCGCCTCGCAGCCGCGCTCAACATTGACCCGTCGTCGCACACCAACGACCACGTTCCCTACTCGGACATTTCCCTCAAGCTGTTCAAGGAGAACGTGGCGTGGGCCGAGACGCAGGAGCGTGAGTTCCGCGTCTTCTCGAAGAGCCCGAACGAGGTCAGGATGCGCTACAAACCCATGTCGTCTACGTACCGGCAGTTCCTGCACGCCCTGGCGGAAGATTACGGCCTCGAGAGCAGAAGCGAGGACGTCGAGCCGCATCGCTATGTCGTCGTCTTCAAGGGCTCCCGATTCGTGTCTGCGCCGACCAAGACGCTGGCGCAGTGCGTCAAGATCCGCGAGATGCAGGCGGCGGAGGCGGCGGCGACGTCGCGGCCCCCCAGCCCGCCTCCCGGGCCGGGCCCCGAACCATTCAACAGTTTCCTCCTGACGTCGCCCCGGTTCGGCCTTACCGTGGAAGAAGTCAAGGCGGCGCTGGAGGGAGAACTGGCTTCGCAGCCGTCGATACACTTCGCCATCAGCTTTCTCCCGACCGAAGAGATTCTCCTCCGGGCCACGGCCCACTACTCGGCGTTCCTGTCGCCGGCCGCCATGGAACAAGCGCTCACGGGCCTGAAGCCGGGCCTCGCCAAGGCGGTCAAGGGCACCGGCGTGGCGGGCAGCATCCTGCTCTGCCGTGCGGACGCGGGCGAGCACATCTCGCGACGGGAGGACCTGAGCAGCAAGGGCAGTTCGGGGTGGAGCGCCGTGGCGGGAAGGGCGGCGGCTCGGGGCCCGTCGGCCCCACCAACGGAGGAGGCGCCGGCGCGGGGCGGCGGGCGCAAGCTCCTGGGCCTGCGGAGGAAGAAGGCGGCGGAGCAGGGGGGCGGCAAGACGTGGGACGCCCTGGGGGGAGACGTCGAGTGCTGAGCGCGACCGGGGCGCGAGCACGGGGGCTGCTTTTTTTTTTTCTAAAGAAAAAAAAAATTCGATGATGTCACATTCACGCAGATGGACGGCGAGATGATGACGGACATGGCCATGGCGGGGGTGGGGATCACGCAGGCAGGACGACGCAGCCTCGAGCCCGGACCAGGAGACGGCGCGGGCGGGCCGAGATGCCACGGACGACCGGGGGGTAGGAGGCATGTCGCGAGTTGTTGAAGAGAGTATGTATAGATGTCTCCGCACGGCCAAGTGGAATAGACGAAGGCCAGCCACGAGTGCGTCACGGCACACAGGTCGCTCGAGCCCTCTGTCTCCCTCTGTCTCCCCCTATCTCCATCCCGGAGCTTCTATGGCTTACGAGGCCTTTTACTTTTACATCTCATCTTCCGTTTTCCATTTTGAATTTGTTGGTTCTTTCTGCTCTGATGGTAGGAAGCAGACGGGCAGGCATCCTGTCGCAGACGACATTCACGTTGTCTCAGGGCCCCTCCCCTCTCGGCCATGGGCGGCGAGCCACCGCTCCGGTCCATGGCATGCATGCGACACACACACACACACGACGGGGAACCAGAGGGAGCGGCGAGACAGACAGAGAGCAGGCGTGAGCGAGAGAGAGAGGTGGGAGGCTCGAGGTGCGCCTGTTCCGAGGCCCAATCAGGTGCGAGCCGGCCGCGTCTGGCTCCGGGTGCATCACGCGGCCCACCAACCGCACAACAAGACCATCGTCACCTGAGCCGACTTCGCGCTCCTCGCATTCGCCCGTCGGCGCGCTCCCCCTACCCTCTCTTGCTCGACCGGCCGCGGCGCCGCTCCAACCCCCCTTACCGACGACGACGACGACGCCGCGATGCCTCCGGCCGCCAGACGTTTCTGGCCTGGATCCGCACCGCCCGCTCGTGTCCGGGGCGCCGCGACGTCTCCCCCTCCCCCATTTCCATGCCCACCCCATCATTCCTCGCGGCTGCATGAACCAGAGCCCGGGCCCCGTGCGCAGCGGACCAAGACAGACCTTCCGTATATAGAGGGGGGTATCACCATCTGGGTCCCATCTGGGTCCCGGACTCTGTGCCCTCCCGCTCAGCCTGGGCCCCGTCGCGCGAACTCGGCGGGCGAGTCGCCCGTGTTGGTCCTACTATAACCGCGTCTTGCTCGCGGAGGCGTCGCTCGTGACCTCGGCCACGAACTCGGCAATGGCCTCGAAATAGCCCTGCTCGAGGACGCTCGAGTTGTGATCGCCGCCGGGCAGGGGCCTCCACTTCTTGCCGGGTGCGTTGCAGATTTCGTAGAGTTGGCGCATGTGACTGGGCCTGGTGGAGAGACGGAGGGGGGTCAGTATCGCCACAGCAAGCTCAATATCGAGTGGTGTGAATGCGAGTCGAGGGAGCCAGTGGACATGGCCTCGTTGACCGTCAGAGGAGAGAAATGTTTTCAAATCAGAAGGCACCGAGAGGCGGCTTCATATTTTGTGGGTGATGCGATTTCGTTCATCACGCGATCTTGTATTCCTGCCTGCAACGCAAGAATGCAGGCGCACATGTGTTCATGTACGTGTGCGTGCAGGAGGGAGGGGGTGTGTGGTTCAGTGCCGGGAGACTCACGGGACAATCTCATCTTGCAGGCCGCTGAGGAAGAGTACCGGCACCTTTCTGATGCTCGGCAGGATGGAGTCGCTTGGCCATACTTGGTGGCACAGGAGCGTCAGGTATCGGGCGGGCGGGATGACAGAAGGAATGAGTTTGCGCATGGAGAGGAAGGTGTTTTCGAGTATCAGGCCGGCAATGTCGCCGTGGTTCTGGTTCTTGGCCACGAGCTTGATGCTGACGGCGCCGCCGAGGCTCTGGCCGTAGATGATGAGACGGTGGCTGCGCGTCTCGGCCCGGTCGCGCAGATAGTTGAGGCCCGTCTGGGCGTCGAGTGTGAGGCCAGACTCGTCCGGCTGGCCGGTCGAGGTGCCGTAGCCCCTGTACTCGAGCATGAAGACGTTGCAGCCAATGGAGTCGATGATCATGCGGGCGATGGGCAGTCGGTGTCCGATGTTGCCAGCGTTGCCGTGGAACATGAGGACCGTGATGTCCGAGTTCCTCCCGCCGCGAGGCCCGCGGATATAGAAGGCCGACAGCTTTTCGCCATCGTCGGTAGGGATGACGAGCTCTTCAAAGTCTCGGATGCCAAACTGAGAGGGTCGCGGGAGGTCGGTACGGGAGTTTGGGGGCATGTGCGACGGGTAGATCAGGGCCCTGTTGGCGTCATAGGCGGCGTCAGCTCAACGGGAACATTGCAGTAGCAGGCTGCCTTGGGGGGGGGGGGGGGGGG
>NJEV01000106.1:0-38544 GCA_002591385.1 Cordyceps sp. RAO-2017 | reverse complement strand
CGGGCCTTACTCGCTTACGCTTACGGCTACGCCGGTCGTAGAAATACGACGGTAAAAGCCCGGGACGATTCTAGCTAATTGCCGCTCGACTTGAGGGTGGATACGCGCCAACGGCTTATTAAAGAAGCAAAGCAGGAAGGTACTCACCTACTAACGTGTTCTCCTACCTTCCTAGCTTTGCTTAATAATAGTTAATATTTTTTAGTTAATAAGATCTTTATTAGCAAACCTTTACCTAAAGTATAAAATTATTAATAACTAATGTAAAAGGGTAGTTTAATCCTAGCTAATCAAATAGAAAGATTTTTAAAAGTAAGTAAGTTAAATAGGTAAAAAGGGTATTAAGTTGCCGTGGAATCTCAGCCATGTGGGAGAGTATGCAGGCCTGATTTGGGGCGGTCCCTGGAACATGTATCATTCGTTATAGCTTGTTGACTCGGATGTGCGTGCTGAGAGTTCAAGCACTTGAGTTCAATGTTCTCAGCGCTTAACATTAGAGCAAACAAATATACAAACACACGTATACTAACGTACATGCAGGAAATAGGAGAATATACATACATGCTGTCCCTTGGTCTATATACTGACATGCGGCCGGTATATCTTACACATTTATACGTATTCGGCCCCGTTGCGATCTGTCTGTGGCTATTGGTTTAGTCACCCCATCTTTGGAGCTATGCATGTATGTATTTTGGATCTCCCACCGTCATCTTGTTCTTTGGATATTGTTCTTCAGCATGTGGGCCATTTTCTGTTCATGCGATAATGTCACGGCCGCCCGGTAGTGGACCTCTTGTCATTGACGAGTAGGCGATTCGACCTCGTCTCTTCCTGCGGACTGTACCTTTACATGCCACATTCAGAATCTGGGACTTCATGTTCCTACCCTCAAAGTCCTTCCATGGTGCTCTGATCAAGTCCGGGTCTCCTGCTCAGACGTGAAAAGGTGCGTTCATGAATTCCTATATGCACATGTACTGTACACACACATTTATTCAATGTGCGGTGCGATCCTCACGTCTCAGCCCACCACGGCCTTGGAACTCACAGCGGAGCGGGTGGTTTAGGCAGATGGTCTTCACCGTAATCCAGCCCCATTCTGCCAAGTCTGGACACATGTGTACAGTACATGTATATCCGCAGGCCAGCAAGGATGGATGAAGTGAACATACCCACATGGTCAGGCGTTAGAGCAACGCGCTGCCGAGACTAAGGTATGGGGAGCTATAAACAAGCTTTAAAGCATGAATTCTGATCCTGACATGGACACGGAATCCTTCATATTCAGAACGGAAGCCTGACTACATGTACATATAGGGGGGCATGTATGTTCGAGCTGATATCGCGCGGTCTCCGGTCCGCGTGCGGTTCGGGGGGTCGGGGCCGTTGGGCCGGGACAGGGAGACGGCGGGTCACGTGACCCAATCCGTCCGTCTACAAGAACCGCACGCTCTGCAGTTGGTGCCTCATCCTCGTGAGAGGGTTGTGGCAGAGAGTGTGTATATACGTGTAGCTCCGGGCAAGTTGTCTTTGGAATGGATTTGTAAGCAATGTCCGACATTGCAGTCCCGAGCCGCTCGCGCAAATACGAGGCCGGACTGCTGATAAATCAAGACTCAAGTCGTCGGAGTCTCTCGGCTCATTTGGTTGCGAGAAGCCGTGACAAGCCAGTTGATATCAGTTCAGTCAATCTATAGTCACTGGACCGGAAAACCCTCGGACCTGCATGATTTTCCGAGGGTTCTCGAAGTGATGCGGAGCATTGTTAGGCCTTGATGAGTTCGTGTTGGTGTGACGTGCGCCCATCATTGGGCGCCAACGCCACGCATGATGGCATGAGTGAGCACCGTCGAGGGATCGACCCGAGAAAGCGCTGGGGCCGACGATGACGGATTGCTCATCGCATCGAGTCTTCATATTCCGGCCATGAGATCGCTGCGGACCGTCTCGATCGTCGGCTGCCACGCCGAGGGCGAAGTGGGCGACGTCATCGTCGGCGGCGTCCTCGACGTGCCCGGCAAGTCCATGTTCGACAAGCTGCAGCACTTCCGCACCCGCGATGACGGCCTGCGCCAGCTGCTGCTCAACGAGCCGCGCGGCCGGGCGTCGATGAACACCAACCTCGTGCTGCCGCCGTGCCGCGCCGGCGCCGACGCCGGCTTCCTCATCATGGAGAGCGACGAGTACGCGCCCATGTCCGGGTCCAACACCATCTGCACCGCCACCGTGCTGCTGGAGACGGGCATGGTGCCGATGCGAGAGCCCGTCACGACGCTCGCCCTCGACACCGCGGCCGGCCTGGTCCGCGTCACGGCCGCGTGCGAGGGCGGCAAATGCAAGTCCGTCGCCTTCGACAACGTCCCGGCCTTTGCCGACGCCCTCGGCCTCGAGGTCCAGGTCCCCGGCTTGGGCCCCGTGTCCGTCGACGTCGCCTGGGGGGGCATGTGGTACGCCCTCGTCGACGCCAGGTCCATCGGGCTCGCCATTCATAACCGGCACGCCAGCCGGCTTGTCGAGCTCGGCCAGCGCATCAAGCGCGCCGTGCAGAGCCAGTACACGCCTGTCCACCCGGAGAACCCGGAGATCCGGGGCGTCAGCATCCTTGCCATCACGGACCCGGTCGAACAAGAGGCCGACGGCAAGGCGGCGCGAAACGTCGTCGTCGTGTCTCCGGGGCGGTTCGACCGAAGCCCGTGCGGCACGGGGACCAGTGCTCGGATGGCCGTCATGCATGCCCGGGGCCAGCTCGAGATCGGGGAGACGTTCAAGCACAGGAGTATCATCGGGACCGAATTTGTTAACCGCATACACGGAACCGCCAGCGTGGGCGACAAAGAGGCTGTCCTGACCACCATACAGGGTCGGGCTTGGATCACTGGCTACAAGCAGGTCGTCTTGGATCCGGACGACCCGTATCCGCGGGGTTTCAGGGTGGCCGACCAGTGGCACGAGTCGGCCGGCCCTTGATTAGCTTGTCGACTCGCGTGCGCGGGGCCGTGGAATGCCTTCCCGTTGTTGACGTGAGGAGTGCGGAATATGGCAGGGCTAGGCCTCAGTCGATCCGACCGCGTGGCTCTCCCACTGCAGTTCCTATGCCCGTTTTGATCTTATGCTTGGACAACATTTGAAGAGTCATACTGCTCCCAAAATTTACTTGGTAGATGGCTAGAGCGTCTGGTAATATGCATGTATCCATTGACCTCGAGTCGAAAGACCTTCAACGTTTCAGTTGATGTTCCTATCGCGCCGATGCCTACTAAATACACACGGACTGCGTCCGATTGTCGTATCGCAAGCTTGAGGAACAATGAAGTGAGACGTGGATGTGGCAAGTGGCAAGAATGTCGAGCTAGGCAGAAAATAAGGATATGTTTTTGTCTCAGTCGAACTGAGGGCAGCCGTAATGGACGCCACGGACGCCTCGACGCGAACCTGTCGACGGTTCTACACACTGTCGCGAAAACGGCATTGTATTCCAGAATCCACAAGGTTCTTTCGACACTGGTTGCGCTGGCGGCCGCGCCGTGCCATTGTTCCTCGATACTTCACAACGCCACCAAATGCACCGCCGTCACCCCTTTTCTTCGGCGCCACGCTGGCAACAAAGGCACTGTAGTTTTCCAGGTTTCAGAAGCTCGGATGCTGTTCGGACCCGTCCGTTCGATGGAGCGGGCGTCTGTTGAGGCCTTCTGCGTTGCAGTCGCGCCGGGCAGCTTCGAATCAGGCGGACGACAGGAATAGCATAAAGGCCCGGCCCCGGCTTCAATCACTAGACAGAGGCAGACTAGGGATTCGAGCAGCAGAGACGAGACGGCCTTCTGGAAGAGCGCAAAGCTGTGCAAACTCAAATTCCTGTCGCATGGGGCAAAGGCCGTTGTGGCCATGTTTGGGCTCAACGGTACGCCAACATTCAGTGACCATGCTGATACCTGATACCTGCATGAGCTGCACGAGGGGGGGTTGGTGTCTTGCTTTTTCCCCCCTTCCCCCTTCATCTTCCAAGTCAGCTCTGCTCCGTCCTCTCGCAGCTGAAAATCGCCTACCGGTCGGGCGTGCACAATGCTCTCTCAGTGGTCGCGTCTCCTGATTCTCACGCGGCTGCTTCTCGCGTCTTGTCAACTGGAGACGAAGCAGAACCCTATACATGCGCCCTGGGGCCCCCGAGGTGCCAGTACACCCCAAGGATTCTCGCATTGCCTATTCTACGACGACTTTTCCGATCGGAGGCCCGGGTCGCTCCCCTCGCCGTCGAAATGGACCCTGGATCTGGGCACGTCGTACCCCGGAGGACCGGAGCGATGGGGAACGGGCGAGCTGCAGACTTACACAAACGACGAGGCCAACATCAGAATCACACCGAGGAACACGCTCAAGATCACGCCGATCCGCCACGCCAACGGCACTTGGACCTCTTCCCGCATAGAGACGACCGCCAGGTGGGATTGGGGCTGTCGCACGGGCCGTCGCCGAGTGCGCGCCGAGGCCAGGATCAGGCTTGGAGATGACCCCAAGTCGAAGCAACTGGGCATCTGGCCCGCATTCTGGGCTCTGGGCTCTGAATTCCGAGGCAATTTCTGGAACTGGCCCGGAATCGGCGAGGTGGACATCATGGAGTCGCTCAACGGCGAGTCCAAGGTATGGAATGTGGTGCATTGCGGCTTCGCTCCGGGCGGCCCATGCGACGAATTCAACGGCGTCAGCAGCGCGACCGAAGGGATATCTCGAGGCGAATGGCACGTCTTCGCGTTCGACATCCATTGCCCGACCAGGCGTTGCGGAAGTAACGGGTCCATGAGTTGGTACATCGACGGCAACCCTCGGCAGACCCTGACATATCCCGACGTCAAGAACGCGAGCGCCTGGAACGCACTCGTCGAAAACAAGAAGATGCTCCTTTTGAACGTCGCGGTAGGCGGTGGATTCCCCGATGGCGTTGCCGGCTTCAAGACGCCCACAAACGCAACCGCTGGAGGTGATGGCGCGAGCATGGAGGTCGACTATGTTGCGGTCTGGGAGCAAAGGTGGCAGTCAGGTTCGCCGAGGGAGCGTTGTATATTCGAATCATTATGATCTGGGCGTGTGGCGTGAAGGGGCTCAACGTGTCTGCATTGATCGCGGCAGCTTCGAGTTGCCTGCAGCCTCGACTTGGCCGTTTTCGTGGTATATTCAGTCTCATGGTCGGTTCTAGGAAGCTAGCCACAGAGCGCCTCGCATTTCTTTCATGGCTCCACGCCGAAAGGTGCGTAGCGTGGATAGTCTGCTCTTGTCATTGACATGCGCGACGCACACGAAGGCGCACGACCTCACTACATGTATAGACCGCAATGATGAACCCGCATCACATGTAATCTACATGTACACGCAGTTGAGGCTCGTCTACATATATAAAATGAGTGCCAGGAAGCTAGAGGGCAAGGCGAAGACTGAGCTTCCTAGAGCGTGCTATCAGCCACGTTGGCCAGGACTAGGGGCTTGACGTGCACGGGCAGAGATCATTGTATCACCAGACGTTGTGTCGGCAACCGTCCGGTGGCAAAGAATCTTGGTCTGATTGGTGCCGCTGTGGCTACATATAAGTTGCTGCTATCCTGAAGCGGTAGTCAGAGCTTCATGTAGGCCGGGAGAGAGGCTCATGGACACATGTAGTATCAGGATTCTAGACTATGGGCTACTACATGTAGCCAACCAGTCCATCAATGTCGCGAGGCGACTGGACTGACCGGACTGATGAGGGCAAAGGCCTTACACTGACAGCGGCCAGCCGGCCGACAAGGATACCGAAGAACCGAAAGCCGCCTCTCTTCTGCCGCTTCCAGGGCGGATGGCAATAGGGGCTTCGAAAAGTTGCTGTGCCTGGCATGGCGACTGGTCTTTCTTTACCTCTCGAAATGTGGCTGTGTGTGAGGCTGGCGATTCGCAGAGCTGGTGGCGCCAAGCTTCGGGATAAGTCAGCATGCAGCCCGTTGTGGTTGCAGTCGCGATAGTCTCACGTGGTCACATCGACCGCCGCCTCATTTCGATTTTTGATCTTGCCGTTAGACCGCTTGACCTGGCTCCCGTTCTCTTGGAATAAAGGCTGCCTGCATGGAAGGCTTGCCAACGGCCGACTAGGTCCGGCTGGGATACGCTCCCGCTCTCCTCAAACGCCATCACCTCCGAATATTGAAGTTTGCTGATGCAGCGGACGCCAGCGGTGCACAACGACGAGAGCGAGAGAACATCCCCGAACTGACGCCTTGGACCGTTGGTCTTTCAGCGGGCAGTCTTCCGCCGACCACTCGAAGCTAATCTGGCGAGCGTGCCCTTGGGAAGAGTTACAAGCCGGCGCAGACAAGGGCGCAAAACATCAATCAATCTCGATCAAAGGAGTGCACCCCGAGTCGCCCCAATGGCCGAGATCAAGACCCGATACGGCGAGGCTGTGCCGCCGGCTCCTCGCCATTCTGTCACCGTCCACATGCCCGGATTCGAAACTGCGGAAAAGTTCGGCTCCGATCCCGCCTCGGTTGTCTCTACCTTCAAGAACGTCTACCCTCGCATGAAGCCGCACCGCGATATCGAGCGCGTAAGTTGACACCCTTATTTTTGACGCCTACTTCAGACATACCCACCACTGCGCTGCTTGATATGCATCTCTGACGGCGAGCCTTCTTTCAAGCTTGCTCGGGCTGTTCTTGAATGCGCTGGAGCGACGGATCGAGCTTGTCTCCTCTTTTCCTCGATGCAATCCGCCAAGGAATGCGTCGAGTACGCCACGTCCAGCAGGCGGAACGACGGCAAAGGCAAAGAGCCGGTCCCCCCTGATCAGATCGAGATACGTGCCTTTGCTGCCAAAAACTCCTTCTACGCCGTCATCTTCCCCCCCGACAAGCGCCCCGTTGTCGCTGGCTTCTGGGCCACCCCTGGCTGCGGCGTCTCGTCTAGATTCGCAGAAGCCAACTTGAATCACCTGGACCGACTGGCGGAAGTGGATGTGGGCGAGGACGGCGGGGATAGACTCGACTTTGATGGGCCGACTCACCAGCTGCTTCGGGAAAGGATTGTTTCGTATCTTGAGCGAGCTCCGGCAAATACTCAGCCCAAGCCCATGCCGTCTCCGGCCGACGTCTACTTCTTCCCGACTGGCATGGCTTCCATATACAAGCCTCACAGCTACCTGCTGAACCTTCATCAGGGCGCAACCGTCCTTTTCGGCATGGCCTT
The DNA here is from genome assembly GCA_002591385.1 of Cordyceps sp. RAO-2017. Lineage (NCBI taxonomy): Eukaryota > Fungi > Ascomycota > Sordariomycetes > Hypocreales > Cordycipitaceae > Cordyceps > Cordyceps sp. RAO-2017. The sequence continues at coordinate 31,338 of NJEV01000106.1, read as the reverse complement.
TATGAACACCATAACCGCGTTTGAAGACTTTGGGTCGAGCTTCAAGTTTCTCGGCCTGGGTACGGATCAAGATCTGCAGGATCTCGAGGCCTTTCTCGACGACCAGCGCCGCCAGGGCCAAAAGGTGCAAGCCATCTGGACCGAGTTTCCTGCTAACCCGCTCCTCGTCACCCCAGACTTGGATAAGCTCCGGTCGCTGGCCGATGAGTACGATATTATTCTCATAGTTGACGATACAATTGGGAGCTGGGCCAACGTAGACGTCATTGCCAAGGCCGATATGCTCGTCACGTCGCTCACCAAGTCTTTCAACGGATATGCAGACGTCATTGCGGGAAGCGTTGTTCTGAACCCGTCCTCTAACAAACACCAGGAACTCAAGACTCTCTTCGATAGCAACTACGTTCCAGAGCTATACGTGCACGATATCGAGGCTATCGAGCGAAACAGCCGCGACTACCTGTCCCGTACTGCCAGACTCAACAGCAACGCCGAGTCCCTGGTCCAGTACCTCGCTTCCCGCGCGGAGGACCCCAATTGCGCTCTTCGCCGCGTCTACCACCCATCAGTAAACGCGTCAAGGAAATACTACCAGCGGTTCATGCGCTCCGCCACGCCAGAACTCGATCCCGGCTTCGGCTGCCTCTTAAGCGTGGAGCTGGCCAGTCTTTCCGCCGCGAGAGCTTTCTTTGACAACCTCAATGTACACAAGGGGCCCCATCTGGGGGCGCCCTTTACGCTTGCCTTTGCCTACATCATGTGCGGATACAAGAGCCGTCTGGAATGGGCGGCGAAATACGGCTTGAAACCCACTCAGATTAGAATCTCGGCAGGCCTGGAGGATCCCGCGACCCTGAGAGAAATATTCGGTGCGGCTGTCGATGCAGCAAACAAGGCTCTAGAAGACCGCGGTCTCCACTCCGAAGTTTGAGGCTTCAATTTAGGGTGGGAATCATCTGTGGCATTGATCAGTATGCTTTAGGTTGTGAGTAACCGCATGAGACATACATGTACTCTTGGAGGATGAATCGAAATCCAGAACAGCGTCCCTGCTTGGAGAGATGGAAAACGTGCAAGTTCAACGGCCAGGCCTGGTGATTGTATAAGTGTTTAAAGCCGTGTTGTGTCGATTTCTTACCACGAAGCTATCGCCAATCTCGTTCGTATATGTGGTAGATGTTGTACTTGTCTGGTGCCCTGCCCACGTTTACCAGAAGCTACTTATGTGTTTGATTTATTATGCAGATCGCACTGCCGATACATCGACCTACCTAACGACTTTCCCATCTAAGAGTAGGTACGCATCGATGCGGGATAGAACAAAACGCGCTCCGCGGAAACTGCTTCTTCTTAATTGTCGGCGGAAAGGACTCAACTGAGAAACTCTGGAGGCGGCTACTGGCCCGACCACACCACCACTCTGTAAGCTCGTGGTCGGGGAATTTGACTGAACTTGGCGTCCTCGTCGTGGAAGGAGTACGACGTGCTTGGCGATGGAATCGAGTGGGAACTATGTGAGAATCGTGACCAGAAAAACTGAGTGTCGTTCCAGTCCCCGGGCATCGCACGGCTCCAGGGCTCCAGGGCCGGTTCGTGGGTTCCGGTCAACTGTCCACCGATACGGGCCGTTCATTCTATACAAAACGCTATCCGTCCCCTAGTAGAAGTAGTATCCCCTTACTAAGGTGATAACTTTCCGCGAGGGACGAGTGGAGAGTTGGCGTCACACGCACCCATAGCCCACGAGAACTTATACTGCAGCGGCCGACTGGCACCTACCGTGTAGACTAAAGCAAGGCAAGTGACTACCTACAATAGTTCAAGACTCTAGTATCAATACTTTCACACTTGTGATTTCTAGGTCTAGACTCTAGATAGAGCTGGATTTCGAACAATTCGGCGATATGTGTATCTGATGGACCTGACAAACGCAATCAACACCCCATGGCTACAGAGACAACCAATCGGCCAATAACATAGATAGTCGATAATATGAAGATATCGTGTAGATTGCTACCCTCTTTTGCTACAATCGACCAGACATAGACTCTGCCTTCATTGACCGGATCGATATATACCCTAATTCCTCGTACTCGTTTTCGAGCCTGGGCTAAAGATTCTTTTGCCACCACTAACAGGGTTGAACCTTCGGACACCTCTGTCATCTTTATCCCCACTCTCCGGATTGCATCTCAGATGATTGTCTTCGCCCTCGCATTGGTACTGGTGCCGGTCACTGATCGTCCTAGTCTTATTCTTGTCCTGCTCTTGCTGGGTTTCTCGCTGGGAAAATCCGGCTGTTCGCTCGACGAGGAACAACTCAGAGATTGAGGGCGGACAACCGCTGGGACAGCCAGTGGACCGGCCGTGCCCAACCCCATAAGAGCAGCGAGAAGTAGTGAAAAACAACATGAAGAGATCTTCATTGCAGTCAAGTATTGCGACCCGCAAAAAGGACAAATGAGTACAGAAATTCCAAGAAATAAGTAGACCGTATAGTGTGACTATAGTCAGTGCACGTGGTCATGCAAAGGCTGGTCTCTAAAGGTAGTAGACGGCTGTCCTAAGGTCAAGAGTCCGACCGTATTTACGTAGCAGCAGACTTGGGCGGAAATCTTGAGAAGCGCTCGTATTGAACATCCCTCCTTCAAAGCAAAATGGCCATGAGTCGATGTGTAGCCGGCATATCCCAAGGTAAAAAAAAATCTAGCCCACCTAGTAGGAACTGGTAACGGCGTGCTGCGTGAAAAGCCTATACTATACATACCAACTTCTACCCACTTAAATATAATAGCACTGTATTAAAACAAGGTGGGTAGAATGGTTCGTTCGTATTTATGATTTTATGCGCATCCAAAGAGGCAGGTGCCGCGTCTACCTATGTGGACTACATGTACGTGTAGGTGTAGTCTCTCGTTAAGACATGGAGTCGCCAAGGCACTTTTGGGTTGCCCTCCACACCGCAGCGGTAGAGACACATCTGCCCTTAGCCTGATAGAAATACGAGCCAAGGCACATACATACGAGGGGCGGTCGAATACGGATTTGTCGCGAGAGACCTGGTGTCTTCAGGCAGACCGCCTTGGAAGAAGCCGTACGGGCCGTTTTGGAATGCATACACACATTGATGCTCTAAATTTCAGGAGACATTGATACAAGGCACACAGGGCATTTTTGGCATACAGCATCGTCGGCGGAATCATGCAGTTTCAATAGTCTCCACGTCGAAGAAATTTCCTGGGGTCGATCCCGAGCTTCTGCGACAGGGCATATTTAGTGACGATAGAATAGGGACAAGCCGAACCGGACTGGGTGGCAGATCTATTGGGACACTTTTGGCCACTTCGGAGAAGATTTTATACAGCCCACACGGGGAGCTGGTACATAGGTACGCACCACAAAAATTCAGGTCCCTCGGTCTCTCTCGATAAATCGGTGCGTCCGTGAGAGGTCAAGACGAAGGCAGCGACCGCAAGACTGGGGGAAGGCAGACTGCGCTTCTTGACTCCCGCAGTGGCGGCGGCGCTGCATGCTTCTGCCTCCCTCTCCTGGGCGCTGCCTATACCTTGCCCTTGTTCAACTTATCTTGTTCTTCCTTGCATATTAACTGATAGACCGACCGGCACCTTCCTTCCTGTGGCACGCATATATAAAGTGAATTACCGCAGGGACATATTATAATCGGTTGGAAGTTGCTCAGAACCCAGCCCGAATAGATCCGGCGGTCAGGAAGATTCGTTGCAATTTAGTTTCCGGGGGGGTTGTCCTGTCCCGTACATCGACTCGGCAAAGAAAGCGAACGGTCTATATGTAGTATGCTGGCCTTGTAGACCAAAGTCGAGCCAAAATTCGACACACGTGTTCGCCAATCGTTCCCAAACGCGACGCAAAACCAAAAAAAAACATTTGGTCTTATTGTATATGTTAGGATATGGATTCGCTGGGCGCGGTTCCCGACCGCGACTGGCCAGCTTGGTGCTATAGAGACATCAGTGGCTTACAGAAATGTGGTGCATGGAACTTCAAACGATTCTATGGGTAAGTACTTGTAGCATGCAATGGGGGATAATGTGTTTATTTCTCGTTGCAAGTCCGACTACATACATGCATAGCCTTAGCCCCTGGTTCCGTTGCAGTGCATGCTGTCCAATGCTCTTAGCTTCGATGATTTCCAGGCTCTCTGAATCCCATTCACGGCCATCGCGGTCACAACTCCTCGGCTCCCTATCATCCCTGGCTCCTTGCCGTAGTGCCACAGCCAGGACAACTCCCAGCCCCCGTCCAACTGTTGTGCATCCAGGATGGTCTCGAGATCCTCTTGGTTGGTGATGCCAAGCATCTGAGCACTCAGCAATCGCATACTGGCCCCGAGAATAATCTTGTCGCGCCCGATACGTTCCCGGACTCGCAAGATAAGGAGATCCCGCATGTCCTGTAGTCCTGGATCGCTGGGGCGCCTTGAGCACAAATCCGAGAGAATGGAAAGGAACCAGTCCGGATTCTTGTAATAACGACTTCCATGCAAGTACCCCCTTGACTGGAGTAGACTGCAAAGGTAGCCATAGACGGAGGGAAGATCTTTGCTGCGATTGTTGAGGTAGAAGAAGCGGAAGACGTTGGCGCAGATGCAATGGCAAAAGCGCGGACGGTCTTTATCAAACCAGCACTTTTCTCATGTCAACACATGACGGCGTACACTGGACAGCGAGCTTGACTTACGTAGGGCAACCCATCAGGGCTAAGATACGAGAGTATAACATCCATGGCCGCTTCCTTGTCCTCTGCTGAAATATCCTCGAGCACTGCCATAGCCAATGCAGTCGTGTCCGAATCGTTAGGATAGACTGTTTCTGCAAAAACCGGCGACCCGATGAAGTAACCCCAAGTAGGGCCCTTGTGGTCCAGTGTAACCAAGCTTCTAGGGACAACATGTATGTTTAGCCACCGCTATTTTGTGATCAAATTTTGAATCCTTACCTGTCGCCCGTGTTTTGGAGAATCAGGAGCTGCGAAAAATTGTCTAAATGCGCCTCGCCTGTATCGGTTTCACAAAAGAGATCGCGGGAGTGCGCCTTCAGGTACGCCATGCCTCGTGCCACTGGGCTGTCCAGCAAGTTATGCAGAACTTTGACGATGGTCTCAGTGTCCTCGAAGAGAACGGCTCGGAAGCCCAACACTTGAGCCTCAACGACATTCTCGACAGTGTCGTCGACAAAAATACAACTTTGTGCGACGTTGCCGGATCTCTCTAGAAAGTGTTGGTAGATGGCAGATTCAGGTTTCCGATGGCCCATAGCTGAAGACCCGAAGAAGTCGTCGACGATGCCCCAGCTCTGGATCTCGTGTCTCAGACTGTCAGATTCAGGCTGTGGAATGTTCGATAGGCAATACACTTTAAGCCTTGGATGGGCCTGCTTAAGACGTTTAATTGCGAAGATGAACTCCGTGTTTGGCTGCAGTGAATCCATCATCTGCTTCAAGGCCAGTTTCCAGCTCTCCGGGTCGATGTTGAATGCCGTAGTAACTGTGGCGTAACACTCCTGCTGCGAGACTTTGCCTCGTTCGTAGTCATGCCAACAGGGCGAATCCAATGCGTTTTTGATTTGGCGCGGTGATAAGCCCGCGGCCTTGGTCGCTCGAGAATAGAAGGCGAGCACGCCACCAAGATCCAGAACCAGTGAAGTATACTTTCGAGATGCCATCTGCTGCTTGTTCAAAATGCAGCTAGGAGTGGGGATCAATACGTTGGTATGAGAATCAGGCTGATCAACGGTATGTAGGCGAGTATACCGACAATGAATGGACATTTGTTGAACGGCTTGAAGACCAGCATGCTCCTGCGTCCATAAATATACTGCACATCCCATATGTTCTCAAGGAGTGAAGGTAGCTCTGTACTGGGCGGATCCTCCGTGCATTTTGCTGCGAATCATGACTGATGATAGATCGAGCGTTCGATGGAAGCGGTACTTCCGATCAAATTCTGTGTTGGACCATATCTAAGCCTAATAGGGTCTACACTGCACCCGCGAGTCATATTTCTGCTGCAAATGACGCCACTATATTGTGTGATGTAACCTCATTATCCGACTGGCCGTGCATATGAATCGTCGTCGCTGAGCATATATACAATGTACAGTACATATATTTATATGTATATTTTAGGCAAGTCGATCTTGTATCGCGGCTGCTGGTATATGCACCGTATAATCGGATAATAATACGGGCCGCGCGCGTAAAGGCAGATAGTAAAAATAGATAGACTCAAGGCATAGGTTATAAAGCCTATATCTAGCTAATTCTCATTACGAGAGGCGGCTTTAAGAGGTAGTCATAGGGAATTACGAGAGGTGATGACGAGAGGCGGGCAGAGGCGCGAGAGGCATAGAGGGCCGGTACGAGAGACTCAGGCCTCCGGCCGCCTCTCGTAGCCGCCTCTAGTAGTTACAATTGGCTAGATATAAGCTTTATAACCTATCAGTCGCCATGTAGCGCCCGTTCCCGTCGAAGCATTGGTTGCACGATACAACGTTTGAATTGCACCCCCGGCGCGTGAAACCACACGCCCGACCAAGGCAGAACCCATGAACACGGCTTTGCTTTTGTTTCGCAAACTTACTTTTGCTCTTCTTGAATATCGTCGGTAACCCCACGTTGGTCCATGTCTATGCAGGCTTGCGGTTCCAAATCAAGATCTCCACCTCACCGCAGGGACACATTGGTAGAGGACTGGATATCTGCATGATATGATGGCTCTGGTATTATCATAGAACCCACTATACCATGATTCGTGTCTTATGACAGGCCGTCATACGTGTAGGCGTCTTGCTAGGATATTGTAGATACATAAGGCAAAAGTGAAGTGAAGTGTAGCCCGCACGGAACATTGAGACATCCGGAAATAGGCAAAGGTCCCTTGGATCCCTCTCCCCACGCAAGCCTCTGGACAGAAGAAGGACGTGTCATCATACTTCAGTAAAGGCATTGATCGCAGCCGGGCCATGGCAAATCTATCGGCGCAATAGTCGTCGAGGATAGCGCGAATACATCAATGAACACTTCGGCAAGCATTATGGATTGATCGTGTTTCCTTGGGTTCTTTGTTGCGCTTGCTAAAATCGGACTACGTCTTGCATCGGCTCGTTCGTGTTACGTGAAGATCTAGATATATACATATATATATATATATATATATAGTACGTCCGACGATCTACATATATGATGCCGTATAGTGTGTCACTTTTGACCTGCAAATAGAAGTTATTTAATCGGGAGTCAGCTTATGACTGTCTGACAACAATAGTGTCAATCAGACGCTTGTGCTAAATATTTCACGCCTGTCAAGAACTGCCGACCTCGATATTCTGGACCTGGGACTATAAAATACCTTTTGCCATGATTTTCAGTCACCAGACTCGGCTGCCAGGCGTGGGGGTCAGCTGCAGCTACATGTACCGTGGTGAGTCAGTCGTGCATATCACATCGTGGTATGGGTTTCGAGCACGTAACGAATTTCTGAATCATAGGCTGTGCTTTCATTTTTACGTGGCGATCAGATTCAAGCCCTCCAGGAGGCCTTTCTCGTGGACGCAAAGAATCTTCATGATTAGTACGGTCCTAGTATGCGCAACGCATAGAATGACCGGTTGCGCCAACAGACAAAGGTGGAACGCTTACGATAGATGCTCTGTCACGGCGACTTATATAGCTTTTGAGCTCGTTGTATCATGAGTCATCTTCAATTCATTGATCACCGAGCGGTCAAGGACATCCACACTTGCGGACCGGACGATGACAGCCCGACCCAAATGTCAAGTACGACAAATTCTATCGTGATACAGGTGCTTTGCCGTCTCTGCGATTCGAGCGCAAGGGAAACTCTGGGTAGTGTTGTTCGTCACTTAATCTCACACTGCACAAGATGACTGCTTTCCTTGACTTAGGAAACTTGATATAGATCGTCTTCGCGCCACTTCTGGCCTTTTCACCGTCGCAGGGTCAGAGACAACAACGCTACCATCAGGTGCTACAAGTACCCATCTTCTGCTCAAGGGTCCGAATGCCTCTAATAATTAATGTTGAAAAGACTGGCCGACGACTGGAGGAACGCTCGGCGTTCGAGTCTTGACGTGGATTTCACAATGCCCTCGGCGTGAAAGCCGTCAAAATAAGGCTCTTTCTCCCACGTCGCAACTTGTAATCAAAGGGATGTCTGGTGTCGTGAAGGAACATATGTATGTATGTGGCAATGGATGAGGCCGAGCGGCTACATGCGGTCCCGACAACCGAGGCCAAAAGGTCTGGAGCCTGCTACATAGCGTTGCATCCAGGTAAAGATCGGTCACATGGGCCGGAAATCTCGCATTAGCACGAACGATACTCGGATTCCAGTCAGTAGTCGTGAGCATTACATACATGTATGGTAGAGGGCGAGGCGCAGTCACCAGCATTAGAAGAATCGTATCTGAATGCCCGACTCCTTTCGTTTGCATGCAGATACATGTAGCAACATGAAGGAAGGGTAATAGTGTTCAAAGTTTTATCCATTGAACAATGGCTAAATCTGACTGAAGTGGCCTGGTGTCTTGGGAAAGGCGTCCAGAACCCGGGAGTGACATTTCAGGATCAAACACTACTTTCTGGGATTTTACCGCAAGAGATCGTCAAATCAAGCCACCCTCCACAGCGTTCGGCTGTCTCGGTTATCGTTTGCAGATCGATGTCTGGGAAACACATCGTGAGCCATGGCGAGTCTTTAACCTGGAACCCCAAGATACACATACCCCGTCACGGTAGATAAAGCAGACGCTCGGGTAACAGCATTTGTTGGGTCCGCTCCCAAAGGAGCCACAAGGCGATGTACCTTCAGGCAGGCAGCGTATCTGGTGGGACGTCAGTTTCCCACTCCGTCGGCCGGTCTGCCAAGGGCCAAGGAGGGTTATGCAAGCCTGAGTCGTACCTGTGCGGCGCCAACATTGGCAAGTCCGACGGCAGCGAGTGTAGCCAAGATAGACAGACGCATGGTGGCAGTTGGAGTAGAAAATGACTTATGGTTTCAGATTCTAAGTCAGACTAGAGAAATCTGGGCGGAAGCAGTCGCTGAAGTCCATCAGTCCGCCGGTGCGTGATAAGCAGGCTTTATAGGAAATGCGAGCACAGCAATAGTTGTAAGATTACCCGGCTGACAGTGCAGAAATGACATGCCAATCCACATAGTCCGCAAGCAACCATGCAAGAATGGTGCCAAGACCGTACGAGCGAAGAAGCGAGTTGAATCAATAGGCCGGGCCAGCATGCATACCGCATGAGACAGCTGAGAACATATGCAGTGTAACCCGCCTCCCCATTCGACTCGCCCGGTCTCGGGCGCGCATAAAGGAGGCTGACGGGCTGGTTGCCCAGCTCGGGTGATGGCGGACTAGGTTATTGCCCGATCGTGCGGGTGGCATGTTTGGCCACGTGAACACATATATGTGATATGGAAGCGCGTGTGGAAACCTGAAGCAGAACAGCCTGCCCGACTTGGCCCCCAGTGGGATTTGTTTTCAGTTTATTCGGAGTGCGGTCGGGGCGAACCTGAATCGAGGTCGAGATGAATACGCTCGCTGAGCGTAGGAGCGAGGACGGGAGCAGCATAATGATTGATTGAGAAAACTTGCAGATGGCTGTGAGTAATTCTACCTCTACCTCTATTCGCTGTTGCGACCCAGATCACGGCACCCGGATCATGTCTGTTTCTCTTTACACCTTCGTTATATTTGGAATCCAAGGTCAGTCTAAGAAATGTTATTTATTATGTGTCTATATTTTGTTAGCGTCATGGATGAATCTGTCGGGAGTAGATAGTTTCGGCCATAAGAAAGGGTATAGACATCCGCGTTCTATTTACAGTCGAGGTGTTGTCAATATTCGCACTTTCGATCCTGCGTGGATGATCGGGCGGTAGTTCCTTCAGGGTTCCATGCAGCCATATCGGTATTCGTGTATTTCCCCGGCGCCATAGTCCAAATGGTTTCTCCGTCAGTTCTCGTTGCAGGGTATCCAAGCAAGCCGGCAGACGCTAGTGGGCGACGGCATAGACCTTCTTGGTTGCTTGGAGCCACCAACGGGGGCTAACTCCTAAAACCAATAATCCTTCCAAAAGAGGATATGGATAGGTGGTCCGTACTACAAATGGAGTGTTCTTCTGGTTTTGAGGCTGCATGTGGCGAGCATAGCCTCATGTCATTACCAATTATATTGTGCCGTACCGGCATTACATGTACCGATAGATGAGAAGGTATGGGAGAAGATTCAATACGTAGATGCATATACGTGCACCAAAAGAGAGGCCACCTCGTAACGAGTCACCTTGGCGGTCTGCATGTTTCGTACATGTAGTCCATATGCTCTACCACTCTTATGCCCTGCCCTAGGCTAATCAGGTACCAGATATGCCTTAGGATCACGCCCGTCATGATGGCAAAAAAACTAAAAAAAACTCGCAATCGGCGCACCAGATCCTAACCATATTCCAACTACAACACACCTATACACGTATAACATATCGCGATTGTCGCCGCCCACGAGGCAACGAAAGCCCACCGCCATTACCACTGCCGTTAAAGACGATCTCGTCGGACCTGCCGAGACGATATAATACGGGCAGAGTCAGGAGCGGTATCGCGGTCGGCATCACGCATCGCGGACGCCCGGCAGACACGGTAGGCGATTCGCGCAGGTCGCTCATAATTACATGGAAGGATGCCTGCGCTTTTACGGCGGCCTGCCCCAAGCAAGGCTATCGCGAGCACAAGCTAGGCCGGCCGCAAGACACAAAAAAGACATCTTGTTAATTGATGCGCTTTCATAACGCGTTTTGTATTCTCTACGGGCGCAACCGCGCGGTATATATCCATGGATACGTTATAGTGGGCCATGGGAAGGAATAAAACGCGCACAGGACTGTCAAGGTAACTTCCTCAAAATTGCCTCGACAACGGCTCCTCAATCAAGCTAGTAAGCCCTTACCGTACGGTGCGTCTCCAAGTACGAGCTCGATTTTCTGCAAAGGTCTGTACGCCTGTGGTGCTATGTGTACACTGGTAGTCGACTGATACGGCGCACGTCTGGTCTCGTTATTTCAACGGTTTTGGAGCTGATGGCATTGAGGAGCTCCATAGCCATTCGGCACGAATAAGTAGGGATTCTTCTGTGTGGATACCGCTCGACACCACGGGGAATCCCTGGACCCCTGGCGGGCGCGCTTGAGTCTATGACGTCGACTCGGCGGCTGGTCAGGCCCGAAGGCCGAGCCCACGGAGGTCGGATGGCCTTGCGGAGGCGGAGTGCGAGGACCTGTCTCGGACATCGGCCGCGGTTTCTCACCGTCGAATCTCTTGACTGAGTTCAAGTCAATATCACGATTGACCCCGCCGCAGTGTTTCTGGCGATACAGCCATGGCGCCTCTGCGGGTTCTCATCTCCGGCGCCGGGGTCGCTGGCCCAGCCCTCGCCTTCTGGATGACACGCCTGGGTCACCGCTGCAGCATCATCGAGCGCTTTCCCAGTCTTCGAGCCAATGGGCAGCAGATTGACATCCGCGAGCAGGCCGTCGACGTGGCTAGGCGGATGGGCCTGCTCGAGGAGATCCGCAAGCACGTTGTCGACGAATCCGGCCTGCGCTTCGTCGACTCCGACGGGAAGCAAAAGGCCCTCTTCCCCAAGGTGGAGTCGAAAGACGGTCGCCACCAGGGCTTCACCAGCGAGTTCGAGATCATGCGGGGCGACCTGTGCCGCATCATGGTCGACGCAGCAGCGGCACAGACGAAGTACCGGTTCGGCCTTTCGGTTGACGAGCTCGAGAACGGGAAGGACGGGGTCGAGGTCAGGTTGTCGGACGGCAGCGTCGAGACGTACGACCTGCTCGTCGCTGCCGATGGGCAAGGATCCAGAATCCGGAAGATGATGCTGCGGGACGACGAAGCCGCGCGGGAGGCCTCGCACAGCCTGGGCGTCTACGTCGCATACTACACGCTAGCACGCACGCCCGAGGATGATAACCTCGCGACCGTCTTCGTCGCTCCCGGGCGGCGCGTTGCCGCCACCCGCTGGCACAGCGCTCATCAGGGCCAGGCCTATCTGGCCACCATGGCCCACGCGGACGAGATGGAGGCGGCGCTGAGGCAGGACGTCGACAGGCAGAAGGACCTCTTCGCCCGCGTCTTCAAGGGGACCGGCTGGCAATCCAACCGGCTCGTCGAGGAGCTGCGCACAGCGGACGACTTCTACGCGCAGGCGATAGTCCAGATCAAGTGTGCCCCCTGGTCAAAAGGGCGAGTCGTCTTGCTGGGCGATGCCGGATACTGCCCCTCGCCCCTGACCGGCATGGGCACGAGTCTCGCCTTGATCGGGGCTTACGTTCTCGCCGGAGAGATCGCGAGGAGCGACGGAGATCTGGAGTCAGCCCTCGCAGCCTATGATAGAGCTCTTCGGCCGCTTGTCGATCGGATCCAGAAGCTGCCCCGAGGAGTTCCCGGGTTGGTGTATCCAAAGACGGAACTAGGTGTCAAAGCCCTTCAACTTATCCTGGCTCTCGCCGAAAAGCTAAGGCTGACCAAGCTCTTGGAATCGAGGACGTTGCCGGCGAGGGAGGGATGGACTTTGCCCGACTACCCACAACTGGGGTACTGATGAGCCTTTGCTATTGAAACTTTTCCTGGTGAGCACACGTACATAGATAGACGGTTCCAAATCATATAAACACAATACCCTCTCGGCCTGCATCAAGTCCTGGTTCATTCTGCTTCCACATCCCTTCTGTTTCAATCCTCTGTTCTGGCTTTGTGCGCCTATGATTTGACAGCTAGGACAGACATGAAAGCTGTGAATGGCTCTGCACCTGTGTAGTGAGTGACAGACATGTGGTGAAATGTTCCGAGCCCAGGACTCGAGCCCAAATGCTGACTCCCTTCAATTGCGATCTGATGATGAAGCCGATCTGATCAACTACGCAACACAAGAGTTGGTAGGTTTGGTCCACGTTATGGGCGCCGTGGTGGCATCAGCCAACATGAATTCTCACATATCCTCGACGCCCACGTCTCTGCTTCGAGCTTGGGACCGCGACTCAACCCGGCACGTATACCGAGGCCAGACGAACCAGCCTGCATCTGTCTCCATCGAGTCCGAGGCACCGTGGATCTGAACATCGAAACTTCGAACGACTTGCGGAACGAGTTTCGAGATCTCAAGCAGGCTTATGTTTTTTCCGAGGCAGGTCCGCGAGCCGGCTCCGAACTGTGATGTATCCGATTCTCAGCGTTCCCGATTGGCCAGGACTCCGAATTATATGGTCATTGCCGGCGTCCGGCGGAGACGCGCGAGGACAATTGGGAGGAAACGGGACACAGTCTGCACTTACAGCAAAGTTGACAGCCTGGCTACTTCTTGACGCGGCCTCGTGTTCGGTCTCGAGCCAGCGCTCCGGCCGGAACTCACGCGGTCGATCCACTTCCTGAGGGTTATAATGAAGCGGCCAAGCCGAGCAGCCGACTTCGGCCTAGACAAGCTTCAGTCAGCCGCAGACAAGATACACCACAGGGAACCCCAGCGGAGCGACAACATTCGGGGGGTTCAATCTCTGGAGGATCACCTTGGCAGGGAAGAAGTGGCCACCCAGTTCGACTCCGCCTTTGGGGACCGTCCTGGGCAGAATGACGCTCACGGCGGGGTGCATCCGGAGCACCTCCTTGACGACCGCCTGCAGATACGGCATGGCCTGTGCCTCGGCGAAGGTGACGGGGTCCGAGGCCCGGCCGTCGCGGGCGAAGGCGTCAATCTCGTCCCGTAGCTTGCGCAGCTTGTCCGGGTTGCGGTAGAGATGGTAGAAGGTGGCGCTGAGGGTGACCCCCGTCGTGTCCGAGCCGGCGTTGATGTTGGCGCCGACGACGTTCATCATCGATAGCTCGTCGACCTTGCCCTTTTCTTCCAGCGCGAGAAGCTTCGAAAGGAAGGGCTCGAAGCTCGACTGCCCGCCACGCGTTCTCTTGCGGAACTTGTCGATGGTGCTGTTGATGACGTTGGTCAATACGCGTGCGAACGGGGGTTGGATGAACATAAGGAGAGCAAAGACGGGACGGTGCAGCTCGGGCACCATGCCCATCTGGACGGCATAGTTGGTGAAGCGCTCGACCGTCTTCAACACGCCTGTCGTGTCTCCGTTGCTCTCCATCATGCCGAAGTCGGTATCCATCTAGGGAGAGGACGGTCATGCAGGTCAGCGTGGAAGCTTCGGAAGTTCCATATGTCGAGGGGTTCTTTCTGGGTTGGTGCCCGTGTACGGAGCGGAAATCGACCAGGCGGGGAGGCGAACCGTGATCTGCCCGATCACATCGAAGGCATACAGCTGGCAGAACCTAGGCAGTGCGAACGTCTCCTTCGAATGAACGAGCGCCCCGAGCTTTTCGGTAAAGACGGCGCTCATCTTATCGACGGCCTCCTCGTAACTCAGCACGGCCGTCATGGTGTAGAGCTGGGCAATGGGCCGCCTCTGCTGCGCGTGCCTCTTCTCGTCCTGGATGCTGAGCAGATTCTCCCGCTTGGGGTCGCTCCAGCTGTGGTAGAAGTTGGCCTTTTCGAAGCTGCCGCTGATGGAGTAGATCTTTTTCATGTCTGCAGCACGATCGAAGCTGAAGCGGTTCGGCGCCAGGCGCACGACGGGTCCTACGCCAGGTAGTCAGGGGCGCGGCTTCAGCGGAAACGGACAGGGAGCACGGAGATGGGCGGATCGCGGTAGAACAGGTCATGAATTGTCGAGCATGCCATGCGTGAGAGCGCTGCCTGTCTGAAAGGGCTCACCGTGCTGCCGATGGAGGCTGATGAGCCGCTCGTTGTAGCGGCCCTGGCGCAGGGCCCATAGCTCCCAGAGCCGCGTAAATCTGGCCAGAGGCGGGCCTGGGATTCGACGCAGAGGCGAAAGGAACAGAGCGTACGCAACGGAGCCCAGGATCCAGAGCGATCCGACGAAGAAGCCGGCCGTGATGAGCGCTGAGAGGCCGTCCGACGGCGGGGAAAGAGGCTGCGACTCGAACGTCATATTCGATCGACGTGTGGATATTGAGTATGCTCTGGAACTTTGATCCCCGGCGCCTGGTTTCCGGGTGCGAGAGATATATAGGCGTGTGTGGTTGTGATATCGATCGCGGCCGAGAGCACGTTGGCGTGAAGATGGAGATAGCATCGCTTTTCTCCTGCAGTGCATCTGCGGTCGAATGGGGATCAAGCCGTCACGCCTCCGCAGTCGGTCATTCTAGCCCGACGCGCCGGCAGATCGGTGAGCTGCAGAGGCCGGGGAGCGCGGCCCAAGGGCCAGCGAATGGTTTTCGAGGCGGGGGCCTGACCAATATGCCGTCTCCCTCGGACACGAATGACCATAGGCCGTTCCTCGATTGGGTATGGCATCGCCTCTATCGGGGCAGCTCGGGATGCCGTGCCCCGACCATCACGGGAGTGACGCGGCCATGGCAGTGCAGATGTCCGACGCGCATTCTGCAGGCCCCCGCCGCGCTGAAGCGGTCTTTTGCAGCAGCTGAGCCGCACGAGGATGAGAGGGACAAATTCTTGCCGAGCCACGGAACGTTGCGTTGGCCCTCTGGGAGAAAGAGACCGGTCACAGACATGAATTTCTCGACGACATTATTATCCCCAGCCCTTGGTTTGAGAACGTGATATATCCCGTGCGAGTTTGAGAATTGCCTGTTCATCATGTACTCATGACCACTTAGCGTTGACGCATACAGGAAGGCATGAAGATTCAACATATATACTCGTGACACCAGTCATTCGTAACATGCCTCGACCACATCGGTCTCTACTTTCGTGCTTCGCGGCCGTATGGGCATGTCAGAGAGACCAGAACACTGCAATCGATCTGGCGGTCGACGCGTGCTCGCTGTCTAGGTCCTGCGGAAGCTGGATGGCGACCAATATGTCACTTGCAGCATTAATCCTGGGCCTCGCCACATGCATCTGCCCTATGCTGCGGCCCTTTTCTTCAATCCCGCTTATGAAGCCACGGTAACGACCTCCTCGGTTGATTGGCGTCAGGTTGCTACATGTAGTCACGGCTGCCTCGAGTTCTTGGCCAAGCATTATCGATGTATGCTGTCCACATTTCACTTCACTCCTCATTTTTTTTGGTCATGGTATACATCCGTGTAGAGCCAGATGTGTTGATCTTGTCCGTGGTTACGAGGAAAGTCTCCGAAGGAGCTGGTCGCGATCAAGGGGGCTCTCGAGCCTTGGTCCTTCTGGGCAGCCCTGCTCCATGTCATGTTGAGTCTTTCTTTGTTGCCTGATGAGAATGAGCTCCGGGGCTTCTCCCGCTTGCCCTGTGCATTAGCTGCCTTCACCACCCTTCCGCGGCTCCTCAACGAGCGCGACCAAGCGGCGATGTAACCACCGCGGCTGCGGGGGATGCCAATTGATGCCTGCACGTGTGTGTCGTTGACGGTCGCTTCTGCTGCACGCATGGGCAGAGTACAACATGTAGCATCATGGAATCCGTCCTACTGTCTGGATCTACCTGCATTGGCGCCGGGAACCGATATCGGTACATTCGCGAAGTAATCATCGCTTCGGCTTTCTTACCTTAGCATGGGGTGCATAGACTCTCGAATAATATCACCCTGGGCTCCGTCAATATTTTCGCGCCGGTAAACAGTGAAGCGACGCCGAAATGCTTATATCGCTTTTCTTAATTCATTTTCTCATTGACTTCTCTATCTATGCTCCTTCCCTTGGACTAGTAGTCCTCTCTGTTCACCAGATACATATCTGTATGCTTACTTCCAGTTATGTTGTATCTTCTCCCGGCCGAGCCTCCCCTGGCACAATAGCCAGGGGCAACCTCCATGTTGCAGCCTCATACGTTATGTTCATGCATCGGCAATGCCTCCAGTTTTCCTCATATGTTGTCTGCTCCGTGTGTTGAAAGAAACTTTGTTTCTTGCCAAGGGTGTTGCTATCGAACACACATCTAGCTCTGGGGTGATGCGCCAGGTGCCGGGCCTTGCCTTCAATTGAAGCTTATGCAACACTTCGCTCTCACTGCTGAGCGTGGTGTTTGTTTTATGTCTGACCATTAGTCCCGCTTATCTCATCTGTTCTTGTCTTTCACCGCTCGCCCTCGTCATTGAGAGAGTTCGTGCGTCTTCCGATTCCGCTTCCTATCTCTCTTCTTTAACCATGGTCTCAGACGGAAGGGAGGCGGACAGCAGCCGCACACAACCGATCCAGTCCTCACCCGCGCTCATGCAGGTTTCTTATGCATCTCGGACGGTTGGCCTATCCCTTCCAGTCTTGGCGCCTGTCCGGGGGGAAGAATGAATCACATGCGTCGTCACCCCAGGGAAACCGTGCAGAGGAGACCTGTACCCTTGGGTGAGCGACGTAGCCAGAGCAAGACCTGTAGGACTGGAAGGGCTCGGGACATACCTGGAGATTATGTCGATACCTATAAGTATTCAACTTCCCTTCATGGCCTTGTCTTGGGTGCTCAACGCATCGCACACGTCGCTCGTCCAGCACCCCAAGACCCAGGCCGACACCCGACGCCCATGTCCAGCACGGAGAGGCCTCTGAAGGGGGGCCCTGCATTCATTTTCCTCGTTCATATTACATGCAGTATTGCCTTGAACGCAAGCCTATATGCGTGTGGGGATCTCTGGGCTGATATGCATCAGCAAGCACCACATAGATTGCACGAACTTGAAGGCTACGTGTACATGTAGAAACCCCAGTCGGGAACTCGCAGCTCCCGGCCGCCTCAACATGCAGAGCCAGGACCAACAGGGCAATGGCATACATGTTCATCGTCATTGCGGGACAAATTTGAGAAAAAATACATATAGGTGCATGGTTGGGGGATTGAGGCCGCTCACGACGATTGACGACGTCCCGACTCTCCCTGTCTGTATGAACCAGCAGGGGCGGCGACCCATGGCGTTGTACCGTAAGGACGGGCTGCATGTGATCGTAGATCAGGCCTCGGCTTTCTTGTTTGCCGACCATCGCCGCGGGAAGCGGGAGAAAGAGAGAGCATATATACATGTAGTGGGAAGGATGCGCCGTTGAGGCGAGTTTCCAGTAGTCTTAACTCATGCGAACCGTCCTCCCTTTGAGCGTTTGTGACTGTTCGTTTCAGGTTACTCGCCCGTCGAGAAGCTTGCTTCACTTTGACCGATCATGGGCTGGAAGCGATGTGTATTTCTCGTCTTGTCGGCCGCCGTGCCGGCACTCAATGCCATGTCCGGTGCTCCTCCTCCCGACGGCGCAGACGAGCCGCCTATCCACGGACGCCGTAGTGCTGCCGCCGCCTATGACTACGTTGTCGTCGGCGGCGGCACAGCAGGCGTGACCGTGGCCGTTCGACTGGCGGAAGCTTCCTTCAGAGTCGCCCTCATTGAGGCCGGGCCGTACTACGAAATCAGCTCGTTGGCGGCTGTTCCAGCTGCAGCCATCCTGCCGGCCTCAACAGATCCCACGACAAAGTCCCTGATCGACTGGGGCTTCGTCGTCAAGGGGCATCCGGGCACAAACAACAGAGACATCCATTACGCTCGGGGGCGGTGTCTCGGCGGCTCGTGGGTCGCCAAACCTGGCAAATCGCTGAGTTGACATTGACATTGATACTTGCTGGCTTTCCCTCCAGGTCGGCCCTGAACTTTATGGCATACCAACGGCAAGTCCTCGGCAACCTTCGCGAGCCAGACTCGTGACCCCCTTACTGACGGGCGCCGTCAGACCGTCAAAGCAGAGCCTCCAACAGTGGGCAGATGCCGTCAACGACCCCAGCTACGCCTTCGATCGCGTGCTGCCGTACTACCAGAAGAGCGTCCACTTCACGCCTGCGGACTCCGCCGCGCGCTTCCCCAACGCCACGGTCAAGTACGAGGCTTCGGCCTTCAGCCCGGCCGGAGGGCCGCTCCAGGTGACCTATCCCAACTACGCCGCGCCCTTCTCGACCTGGATGAAGCGAGGCCTGCAGGACGTCGGCATGGCGGAGGCAACCGACTTCAACTCGGGCTCGCTGATGGGTGCTCAATACGTCTCATTCACCATCGAGCCGAGCACTCAGACTCGTAGCAGCTCAGAAAGTTCCTTCTTGGCTCGGAAGCCGCCCACGCTCACTGTTCTCAGCTCGACCCGGGCCAAGAGAATCCTGTTCGACGACAAGAACAGGGCGGTCGGAGTCAGGGTTGTGGGCGCTTTGGGTTTGGCATTCGACATCACAGCAGCCAAGGAGGTCATAGTTTCCGCGGGCGCCTTTCAGTCACCCCAGCTCCTCATGGTTTCCGGCATCGGACCCCCCTCGACCCTTCAGCAGCACGGAATCGCCGTCCGTTCCGGCCTTGCCGGCGTGGGCCAGAATCTGTGGGATCACGTCATGTTTCCGCTGACCTACCGCGTCACAGTCCCGACATTTGGGGCAGCGATCAAGAGCCCTGCCCAGCTCCTAGCAATAGGCCTTCAGTATTTGACCTCTCGAAGTGGGCCTCTGACCAGCCCATTCATCGATGTTCTCGGCTGGGAAAAGATTCCGTCCAAGTACCGGCAGGCTTTTGCGGCCCAGACGAGTCGTGAGCTGTCTTCTTTTTCAGACGACTGGCCCGAAGTGGAGGTGTGAAAATCCGTCCCAGGTGAATTAGAGAAGCAGTCTGACGCATGAGGTTGACCACCTCCAATAGTACCTTCCAGCTGCGACCTATGCTGGCAGTTTCTCCAACTTCCTCCAGCAACCTGATCCGCCTAAGGACGGGACTCAGTACGCTTCCATCTTCGGCGGTCTCGTGGCTCCGACGTCGAGGGGCAGCGTCACGATCGCATCAGCCGATTCATCGGTCCTGCCAGTCGTTCAGCCCAACTGGCTGTCTACCGAAACGGATCAGCAGGTGGCCGTTGCCGCCTTCAAGCGCATCAGGGACATCTTTCGTAGTGCGTCGATGGCTCGAATTGTTCAGGGCGACGAGCATTTCCCCGGCCCTGCCGCCCAAACAGATGGCCAGATCCTGGAACATATCAGGAATAATCTCGCACCTCTTTGGCATGCCGCCGGCACGTGCAAGATGGGTAACGCCACCGACCCCTTGGCTGTCCTCGACAGCGAGGCTCGCGTAAGGGGAGTCTCCGGTTTGAGGGTCGTCGACGCCAGTTCTTTTCCTATTTTGCCGCCAGGGCATCCGCAGTCTACAGTCTGTCAGTTTTCATCCTCTCCCGCGATCGAGGAATGGCGAGAGTGCTGATCGGATCTATCAGATATGCTGGCTGAGAAAATTGCCGATGCCATCATTCACTACTCGGCCCCGAGCTAATCTCGTACGAATCTATGACGGCACTTTTATGCTTCGAGATCCTGGACAATATGTCCCGGGGTTGGATTGTTCTCGAGAAATCCCAGCGCCCGTCACGATGGGAGGCGCCATGACATTATATATACTCGTAGTATGAGTGTTCAGCCGTCACACAAACATCTAGACTTCAGTCCTATTCTCTTTGGGCCAAGGCACGATATCGGGAAAACCGTATGTGTACATATCAAACCGAGTCTCAGTAACTAATAATTTGATGGATAAGAGAATCAGACGCAGCTGCTATAAATTGGTCCTTCTGTGTCTTGGTATGAATCTGATAATTATGAATACACTAAGGTCCTATGGAGGTCGCGATCCGAAATCGTTATTTACTTCCCAAGTAGTCCATTATGCTTCCGTCAAATGCAGGATGATGGCCGAACATATGTTGACAACTTTATCTCTATCCCCCGCAGATAATCTAAACCAATAACCTTATCCTCTATTTTTCAGAATATCTTACCCCTGATGCCCTTCACGAGCCCCTTTGCGCGATCCAAAAGTCCCAAAAGCCCCTTGGTCTTTTTCCCTTTGGAAACGAGCGCCGGGATATTAACCGATTTTCTGCTCCCCTCTTTCTTGGGCACTCGCACGAGCCAATAGAGGAAGATGGCGACGGCGATATTAAAGATGCAGTACACCCACATGAAGCCAAAGTCTCGCCACCGGTGCGAGAAGCTGACATTAATGGTCGACAAGTAGGCGTTCGTCTCAGCCAGGGGGCAGAAGCGGCACTGGGACGCGCCCGCGTCCTCGACGTAGCCCCCGGCCCGGGCGATGTAAGGGGCGAGGTAGTCGCCGCAGGTCGTCCCGCCGGGAGCGTTGAAGTCAATGAACTCGCTGGGCTCGCAGTGCATCGGGGCATTCGCCAGGGAAGTGCCGAGGAAGCCCTCGACGACATAGGTGAAGGGGTTGACGCGGTACATGAAGATCCAGAAGCCGGGCAGCTGCTCCGGCGTCGCGAGCACGCTGGGATTGTTCATTGCTCGTCAGCTTCCATGTGCTCCCATGGCCGGGTCCGTGCTGTAGGTACATACCCGCAGAAGGCAAACATCATGATCATGAAGAGGTTCACGACGCCGCCGGCCACGTCGGCGCTGTCTATGCCGGCAATGACCATATTGGCGAAGGTGCCGCAGAAGAGGAAGAAGAGCCAGACGTGCAGGAAGACGGTGAAGCCGCGCGAGTCCACCTGATTCGTCCACTCGGCGTTGCGGTAGAGCCCGATCGGGTAATACCAACAGAAGAAGGACGCAACGCCCACAAGCTGCCGTGACGGAGAGCGCGTGTCAGTAACAGGCGAAGGCGCGCGGGTGGTCCGGGCGGATCCTACCGAGTTCCAAGCGAGCTCAACCAGGATGTTGGCCACCATGAAGGCCTTCCACGAGTACGCCTTTGACGGACGCTCTCGCGCCTCGTACATTGTCCGCTGCGACACGAAGACGGGCAGGATCTGGTCGACGACCTGGGGGAAGATAGTCAGGAAGGTGAAGACGCCAAACATCTGGTTCCGGAGCCCGAACAGCGTGTTCTCCTCGTTGATGAAGGACAGGCCGATGAACAGCGTCTGTTTGGGGTCCGTTCGTCAGTCGCGTTCCTCGACGGCCTCGCCTCTAGGAACATCGTTGTGATGCAAAACTCACCGCGCCAACGGACAGGAGGGCCTTGGAGTAGATGTAGGAGGGGCTCCTCCAGTACTGCTGGAACACGCGCTTCGTGACCTCGAGGTACTGGTCCTTGGATGGCGCCGCAAACTCGCGATAGGCCGACGGGTCGTCTTCTCCGTGCTGCCCGTCCACCGTGGCCGCCAGCTTGTCGAGCTGGAACTGCACCTGGCGGTACTCCGGGCTGCTCTTCCAGACGGCCGGCCAGTCGATGCTGCCCGACTTGGCCCCCGGCGCCGCCCCGATGGCCCCGAGCATGTACTCGGCCGGGTTGGTCCCGGGCTGGCACGGCGGGCCCCCGTTGCGGGTGAAGTAGTCGATCAAAGTGGTCGAGTTCTTCCCGACGTCGCCGAAATAGACGGTCCGGCCCTTTGACAGCAGAAGCAGCCGGTCGAATCGCTGGAAGAGCATAGCGGAGGGCTGATGGATGGTGCACAAGATGGCCTGCCCGTTCTTTGTGAGTTTCTCCATTAAGTCACAGATAGACCATGAAGTCTGGCTGTCTAGTCCGGAAGTCGGTTCGTCTAGGAAGAGCAGAAGCTGAGGTCGGGCAGCGAGCTCGACCCCTATTGTAAGGCGCTTCCGCTGCTCGACATTTAGCCCTTCGCCCGGGACTCCGATAATAGCGTCGGAGTATTCCTCCATATTTAGCAAGCTAATGACGACGTCGACGTAAGCTAGCCTATCTCTGCGAGAGTACCTAGGCGGTTGGCGTAAGAGGGCACTAAAATTAAGGGCTTCGCGAACCGTCGAGGTTGCGAGATGGAGATCTTGCTGCTGGGCATAACCCGTTTTGCGCTGGAACGATTCGTCCCGCAGCTTACCGTCGACCAGCATGTCGCCGGTCACAACGCCAGTGGTGACACGGCTGGCGAGGACGTCGAGCAGAGTCGTCTTTCCAGCCCCTGAGGCCCCCTGCATCAAGAAAGGAGCGCGTGTCAGTCCATCCATCGTATCCCCTTTCCTAATCGCTATGACGAGGAGGAAGAGATGACGAGTCTGCATGTACTTACCATCAACGCCGTTAGGGTACCGGGCCTGACCCAGCCATCGACGTGGTCCAGGATCCGCCTGGGCTCTCCCTTGATCTTGATGTCGTAGCAGACATTCCTCCAGTGGAATATGGATCTCTGCCTCTCGACGTCAGCCACCTTCTCTTCGGTCTGAATGGCGTCCTGCTGGGCCGGCCGAGCCTTGCCGTCGCCGCCGCCGGATTCCTCGTCGCCGGATGCGCCCTCGAGCTGCTTCCGGCGTCGACGGCCGGCCATGGCCTTGCGGCTAAAGACGAGGACCTCGCCCTTGGAGCGCTCCCCGGCGATGTATTCGGTGGCGAGGAGGTGCAGGCCCATGTAGGCGAGGAGGAAGGCGACGAGGATGCCAAAGTTGCGCCAGCGGTGAGAAGCGCCGTAGCCGAACGTGGCGGCCAGGTAGGCCTCGCCGCTGACGGTGTCCCGGCCGGGGACGGAGCCCTGGACGGAGCAGGCCCGCTCGGCGGGCGCAACGGACTCGTAGTCTGGGCCGGACGGGATGAAGCTGGAGCAGGGGAAGTCGCGGCCGACGAGGTCGTTGAGCATGGCGGCCTCGAGGCTGTAGAAGAGGGGGTCGACCCAGCGGGCCCAGGAGATCCAGCCTCGCATGTACTGGGGCGGGATGATGTAGCCGGTGTAGAGGGCGAGGCCGAGCAGGATGATAGAGGCCGGGGCCAGGGCCTGGGCGATGGACTTGGTGGTCGAGCCGATGAGGCGGAACAGCATGGACATGCAGAGGGCGGTCGTGAAGCTGACGAGGAGGAAGAAAAAGTAGGGCCCGGGCTCGCGACGGAGGTTGCCCATGAAGTAGAGTATGGTGTTGATGATGATGGCGTTGACGACCTTATACGGGAGGTCGGCGATCATGGACGCCAAGGCCTCGGCGCTAGGGTGGTAGAGGGCATAGCGAGCGTGCTTCTCGACGATGTTGCGTTTGGCGTACAGCGTCATGATCTCGAGCATGCTGCCGAAGGCGTTGATCATCATGGTGAAGAAAATGAGCAGGCCGCGGCGGTCGAGGCTGGCCGTCGTCTCGGGCAAGTTGTAGAAGATGCTGCTGATCATCAGGGCCTCGAATAGGTTGGTGATGAGCATCGTGACGGTCAGGCTGGGGTCGGTCCGGAGCATGACGAAGCTGCGCCAGAGCGTCAGGGCCAGCTGCTCGGTGTAGCGAAGGGTGTAGGGCGACTTGTGGCGCTGCAGGCCGGACTGGTCCATGCGCCTGGTGCGAGAGAAGCGGTCGTAGTCGTCGCCGTGGAAGGGATGGGCGTCGAGGTAGTGGTCCAGCTCGTCCATTAGGCGCGCCCGCTGGCGGCTCTCGCGCCAGGCCCGGGCGAAGTCGTCGGGCGTCCGGGGCGTCCGGGCCTCCCAGCCGGGGCGGACGACGCGCTCGGACGGACTGGTCATCGAGGTTAGGAAGTCGGCCGTCGTCTGCTGCTCCGGGCAGTCGAAGCCGAGGTGCTCGAAGAAGGCCTTGGCCTCGGACGCCGGACCGAAGTAGATCTGCCGGCCCTGGTAGAGGAGGAGGACCTTGTCGAAGAGCTGGTGGTGGCAACATTGCGAAACGCGGGTCAGTCTGATCCGAGGCCGCGGCGAGAACAGAACGAGAACCGCCCTTTTCTCTCTTTCTCTTCTTTCTCGACTCAGGGGGCTCAGGGGGGGACGGACTCAGGGGGTAGGCTCAGGGGGGGGAGGGAGACCCGGGGCACAGCTCGAACTCACATCATAGGCATCCTGGGGCGCCTGATAGATGGCGACGAAGGAGGTGCAGCCCATGACGTCGGCCTGGGTGCGCAGGGTGCGGCAGAACTCGATGGCGTTGGCGCTGTCGAGGCCGCGCGTGCTGTTGTCCCAGCACTGCAGCGGCGAGTAGCTCAGGGCGGCCTCGGCGATGGTGACGCGCTTGCGCTCGCCGCCGCTGACGCCGCGGACGAAGTCGTCGCCGACGCGCGTGTGGCGGGTGTGGGCGATGCCGAAGAGGTTCATGGTGACGTCGCGCAGGTGCTCGACGTACTCGCGGCGCGAGACGCCCGGCGGGATGGTGCGCGGGCACCGGGCCCGGGCGGCGAAGTACAGCGTGTCGCCGACGGTCAGGTGCGGGAAGTGGTGGTCGACCTCGGCCGTATAGACGGCCTCGCCGCGGAAGGCCGACCGCATCTGGCCCGGGTGGATGCCCTGGTAGTTGATGGTCGAGTCCGGGCCGACGTGGAAGCCGTGCGTGTCGCCGGCCACCGTCTTGAGGAAGGTGGAGCAGCCGGAGCCGGGCGGGCCGAGGACGGCGACCATCTGGCCGCTGCGGACGACGCCCTCGAGCCCGTGCAGGATCTCGACCCGCGGCGGCCGCCGGCGCAGCAGCAGCTTCTTGGCCAGCGCCCCGGCCTCGAGCGCCACGTTGCCCACGCTCTTCTGGAAGTCGGCGCCGGTGCCGAAGCCGTAGGCGCTGAGGTTCGCGAACGCCACCCCCGTCGTCTTGGGCGGGTTGCCCTCGAGCGCGTCCCGGCGGAGGTTGTAGAAGGCCCGCGTCCACTTCCGGGCGTCGAAGTCGGCGCTGCTCGGGTCCAGCGGCCCGTTCGCCGGCAGCGGGAACAGCGAGCCGCGCCCGCCGCCCTGCGACTGCGTCGACGTGAGCCGCCGCGCCAGCTCATGGACGTGCTCATCGATCCGCGCCTGCTGGTGCTCGAGCCCGCCCGAGCCCGAGTCCGCCGTCGAGGCCGTCTCGCTCGACAGGACGGGCGACGTCGGCGCCGACTCCCGCCCGGAGCCGTTGCTCGTGCCTCCTCCTGCGGGCCTGGACATGGTGAAGACGCTGATGGCGATGACGGGAGACGGAAACGCCAGGCTCCGGATCGACACTCGGCGTCTTGCTGCCGGTCGGCTGGCCGTCCATCCTGCCCATGGCCCTGTATGTATTTATATGAGGTTGGTAGAGCTGCTGGGCGGTATCAATAGCACGTGTCCATTATAACATGAGTTAATTGATGGCTTCTGGAAGCTTGCGGCGGAATTTCCGAACAGAGCACGTCTTAGCCGTCACTTGATATTAGTTGCTCATTTACTAAGCGTATGTTATCAGTCTGCTTGGCTTGCTGTCACGGATGCATGGTTCAAGGGTTCAATCTTGTCTGGAGCCAAGACGCGACTCTCCACTCCGCGTATGTTGCCAGCGAACGAGCATGGCACCACGCCAGTCGTCACGAGACTCAATCTCCAACAAGGTAGGCCTCGTCTTTCGTGACTCATCTTCTCTCAGTGTGAGGAGCATTGGGACGAGTCGTCATGTTGCAGCGAGGCGGGATGGACGGACTTGTCTCCAGTTCCCTCAACTCGATACAATGATAGCACTGCCCGTGAGCCAGCTTGAGGTGTGGACCGGCCGAGGAGTTCGTCTTCTCGGGCGAGGCGGAAGCCGCGGCAGCCGAGTTCCGAGGGCAGGGCCCCAGCACGACTCAGGAGATTCAAAATTTGGATCCATCGTCGGGTCCGGTACGTTCTGGCGGTCGGATGGCATGTCGTCCCAGATGCCTTTTTCGTCAGCGCCAAGGAGATCCGAGGCAATCCGAGCTACGCTTCTGCGCTTCTCTTTCTTCCAATTCGCGCAGCGGCCTGAGACTCGGCTTGTCGCATCAGGCCCAGGACATACATACATGTAGGGCAGAGTCGAGTGACCACGTCGCGTCTGTACCCCAGCAGCCGCCCACACATGCTGTAGAGTGTAGGTTACATGAGCGGCTAGCCTCCTGACTCGGACGAGAACAACCAACAAGCTTCGTAACATGTTGGGGCCGGCGCTTGCCATGGCACGGGGCGGCTCCCCCCACGCGGACCGCTCGGTGGAGTCCGCGCCCGCCGGAGTCCGGTGCCGGCCGCCGGCAGCACGCCGTCGGGTGCCTCGCGCCCCCGTCTCGCAAGGAGCTCACCGAGCTGAGTTGTCGAATAGGGCCTGGTGAGACGTGTCCCTCGGCGCTGCCCTGGATGGCGTCAACCGCTCATTGGTGTATAATTTTCCGCCCCCGTACCCGCACGAGTCCGGATGATTCAAGCAAATCCCGTCGTGCTGCAGCCGGCCGCCGTGCGTGTCGGCGCCGAATCTGATCGATAAGACCCGGCCCGTATCTGATCGAGCAGAGTGCGGGCAGCCTGTGTGCGTGAGGCATAAATACTGTCCAGGGGTGTGCATGTAGGCTCCCTCACGAGAGGGGACTGGATTGCCAGACACCCCGGTTTATCGCTCGGCCTGGCGCGCCTTCCGGTCTTCAATCCTTCCAGCTTGCTTGTTGTTCTTGCCACCAGAAGACCCATGTCCGAAAGGGGGAAGGGCCAAATCCGACGTTATGCCTCAAGCCAAAACTGGCCTGCTTCGCCTGCTAGGTTCAGGGTCTATCGCTGTAGAGGACATGTAAACAACAAGTCAGGTCCCTTGTTTTGTATGGTCAAGTCATCCGAGCCATGCTCTCGCCTATGTCTCGTCCCGTCGCGAACAAAGTCAGGCCAGATAGCCTCGCGGGAGCTAGAGACTGGCCTCGACACAAGCCCGACTAGCGAGCATATATGTATGGAAGTAAACCAGCACAGCCAAGTCCTTCACGTACTAGAATACACGTGGCTCAAGGAAGGGCGGTCCCACCCAGTTTGTTTGAGCCTAGGCCTCCTGGAATTGACTGCCGGGGCCGGAGGCCCGGCGCCTCTCCCTTCTCCCGCGCTGCCCCCAGTCGATCAATCGGCGGGCCGACAGCTTGCAACTCAAAGCGAAGTACCTTTCGCATTAGACCGAAGATAAAGTAACCTCGTACGGTTGTAACTCTCTATACATAAGTGTGTGTGTGCGTACACATGGCTGGCTGGCTGGGTTCGGCTGAACTGGCCGGGCCTCCTGGGACAGGAAGTGGAGGTTACGTGTAAGAACCGGGATATATACATTTGCTAGGCCCGTCGGAGGCCTTCATAGAAGCCACGTATACATGCACTGTTGCGCCAGCGAAAGCGAAACACTCTAACAGATGCCACGTGCTTTCAATGGATATGCTGTTTACCTGGTGTGCCGCGCGTGCGGCTTGCCAGCCCTGACCTGAATTCAGCTATGATGCCGGTTGCAAGCGCTGCGTTGACGAAATTGACAAGCACTACATAGAGGCTGTCGAGAAATGAAAGCATTCGTGTAGTTTAGCACACAACTTGTTCGAAAGCCGGTGAACACGAAACAAGCACGCCCTGCACGGCGTTATATGCTTATTTCGAAACTAGGATTACACACTCTGAAATCATACTCAAGAGTGCCTGAACTATGTAATAGTGCGACACCAGAGAGCTAACGTTAAACACGAGATCCGATAACGAGAGTGATACACGAGCCTGTGTATAGACGAGAAAATCAGGTGGTTTATATGTATACCGTATAGGGCACCGAATAATGTTCCCACAATAAATGCTACAGTGAAGAAATTCGATTCTTTTGTGACAATATTGGCCAATGAAGCCGCCACTTTATCCGTACATATATATATATAATGGATCCGATAGTTGAAGCTTTTCCCCTTAGAAAAGACATTGGTATATTCAGATCCGGTCTCTGATATGGACGTCCAAGCCACAGTTTCGCAGACTTATAAGCTTCAGCGGAAGAGAAACGCCCGTCCGGTAAGCTCTATTGCCTTAAAATTGCGAGCGATTAACCGAAGATGCTCAGCATGGATCTCTGTAGTATTTATATAGCAACTAAAGTGCGAGATAACCGGTCCTCCGGATATAAGGATTCAAAAGTCCCTCAACATCGTTATTGACAACTAAAAGCACTGGTTGTCTCGGATATCCATCGTCTGGCGGGCATTGAAACTTTGACCTTGTCTCAAGAAGCTGGCCCGAAGCATACATGTACAGGTGGGCAAGAATAGGAAAAAGACTTACGCGACTGCTTATAACGGTACCTACAGCGTGACCTATAACTCTACCGTACCAGCAGGGAAAGGCAGAAGCACTCCCAAGCCGCCCTAACAACGAGAGTCGATTAGAGCTTTCCGCGTTTGCTTGGCTCAAGAGTACGGATGGTATGTATATATCCTCTTGTCTTCATATAACTGTCAGACTTCGGTTGATCTCAAAGGTCATAGTCCACCAACCACAGCTAAGTGACACGTCGAGATCCTCGACAGGTCTGAAATGCTTCGTTACTCAGGAAGGCGAACATCCTGTCCTCATATACGTATTTTATTTCGCTCACGCATTCTCCCTGCCTCAAGACAAAAGGCCTTAGATTTCGTAGTGCTAAAACCCGGGTTTGAATATATGTAGGGTATTTGACATATGGTTGCCAGTCTTCTCTGGGCTATCTCAAACGCTGAAAATAGAATGATTGAGAGAATCGAACACGAAGTAGACGTAAAGAATATTCCCCCCTCTTGCGGCCACGTCTTGACACAAAAAGAAGACTGTCGTGTCGCGGTGACGATCAATTGTACCGTTGTAAAAATAATTGTGGTAGACTGACGCCGAGATCGCCTCTATTATTCAACCCGGACGGCATTCCACTCAGGTCAAAAGAATCGACCATGGAACCTATTACGTATGCCTGCCCTGTACTCAACTTGAACTCGTGTCAGAACTGGTAAACTGCACTGCATAGCTACACACCTCTGAGCGTAAACCGCGAAGGTGACTGGATGCCTCTTAAAGGACTTGAATATAGACCGTGAATTCCTCTCGTTCTTCAAGTTCGTTCATTCTGGGCAATCTTCGTTCAGGCCAAATAAGCCCCACTCGACGGGAGGCCATTTTCGCTACCGATCAAGACAGCTATTGCCTCCCCGTACTTATCATGTTGCCAACGGTTATCCAGATTTACGGACTCCCTCCACAACCTGACCAGCCTCCTATAATCCTACATCCAGCCAGCCTCCGGGCAAGCAGTGCGATCCCCTTCCTCCCTTGTCTGGACCTCATCGAGCCAGATTAAAGATAGCCTAATTGTCGAAATCCCTTACGCCGAAGATAACGAGTAACTAAATTTCGAGCCGCAGTCACGTTACTGCTGGGCGGAATATGACCTGAAGGGCTTGTCGGCAAGAGACGGGACAAGAGGCTACGAAAAGGGACGATTTGCTAGCCTAGATGATGTGCGTGATATACAATGGAATATCAAGTTTCAATATGTGAGATGCTATATAGCATTAAGACACTTGATATCTCTGATATCTCCACCCATCTCCTCTTCCTTCAATGTTATCTAATATGCATAAGAATCAATGCATATAACACAACATTGAAACATGAGAAGAGAAGACGAAGGTGAAGAATAGATTCGGGGACTTGAACTGGAAGCCTGGTAGGATCTACCGTCTCCAAGAGATAGGTTTTACTTAATCTTCATACATGTATACATATATTGACAGCTGAATGGCGGGTACATCTACCTCTACGGAGCCGGATACGCTTATTTGCCACCAAGCACATGGAATCTGAGACGGCAAAGGGCGTCATGCCTCGTCCATTTGGCACGGCCGCTTCAACCCCCGCAGCATGCTAGAGAGCAACATACAGGCCATCAACACCCATGACTTCTCGACACGTCAACCCTCGATCTCGGCATTTACATAAATTGGCCCGGCCCACGGCATCCTCCGCCCTCTCTCCAGTCGATTCCAGCCCGCGAGGCCAAGACCCGCCAAGAAGACGACTATGCTGGATCTGGTGATCGGCCGACGGCGGCGGGAATCCATGGACGAAACAGCTGGATAGCTTATGAGCCTAATCCAGATTCCAGCCAGTCACCCAGCTGCACGACCTCGCAGGTTAGGACAGCTCCGGGGGACCCGCAGCTGGCGCTGCTGGGAGCAGCCCGCAGCGATTCCCTGCGGCTGGGTGAGTCGATGGATGCCTTGTTGCCGCTGTGATGAAGTTGCGGAGAGCGAGATGGAGCCATTTGCTCTTTGCTTTTTTCCCTATATCGACGAGCAGTGAAGCAGGTGAGGAAAAGACGTGCGTCCCAGCGCAGCGACAAGCCTCAGGTCCGCTCACTCACTCCTGTGCCCAAACGGTTCCGCATCGATGCATCCGCTCGCGCTGGTCCTCGTCGTGCCGGCGGCGGTCGGCGGCGCGACCTCGCCGTACTCGCGCCGCATGCTGGACAGCATCAAGACGCGGCGGCAGGGCGTCGTGTCGTCGGGCGCGGCGTCGAGCACGCTCGAGAGCGGCTTCCTGGCGCTCGCGATGCAGGCGCTGGCGGCGCAGTATCCCGACGACGCGGCCGCCGCCGACGACGACGAC
>NJEV01000105.1:0-38738 GCA_002591385.1 Cordyceps sp. RAO-2017 | reverse complement strand
TTTCAGGAAAAGCCGGGATTATTTGCTTCAAGTATGTCCCAGCCCAACTTTGGCATCCAATTCACGGAAGTAGGTGAGGCTCTACATACAACCAAGCACCGTAGTGGCATGCGGGAGGGGTCACAGGCAAGTTTTAAGAGCAACACTGCAGCGTGCTGGCTCCAGACCAGTCAGAAAGGCCGGCCTTTCTGCCCGGCTAACTACCCTCGGTCATGGCGTATGAGCCGGTGTCGATCTGGGGGGAGGGGGAGGTTGAAGTGGAGTTCGTTGAGCCGAGGCACGGAACCACGGGCAACCACTGTTTGGATCCGGGGCATAGCCTCGGGCCTGCGGGCAGATGGGCGGGTGGCCAAGTGCAGTTACGTGGCCTTCGGCCGTGAACAATGCTTATGGTTGTTCTGTGCATGGGCTGCGGAAAAGACGCTGCACTAGATCGACTGCAGTAAGTGTTCAGCCCGCGGTCTCCGGCTTCGATCCTCTCTCTGCCTGACGCCCGCGGCTAGCAGAGAGTGGGGAAAGCGGTACGAGTTATGGACGATTATGATTTGCTTGCTTGTCGGTGCAGATGAGTCTACCGGCCGACTCGAACTTCCCAGGGCGGGGGATAGGCGCGACAAATTCAAACCACACGATCGTCTCGTCCGCAAACCGTCATCTCTGCTCGACTCGGCGGCACTCTGCATCGCAAGAGCCGTGCTCATTGCTTCACGCCAGTCGGCCACGAGGCGGCCATGGCATAAACCTATCTTCCATGATGCACGAGTCAGCACGTCTTGCCCGGTCGGTCAAGACGCGAGTCGCTGTTCTGCCGACGCTCCGTGTCCCGCCTTTGTGCAGATGCGAGTCACGTAGCACGAGGTATGGATCCAGAACCTGCCTCCAGGTTGTCGTTTCATCCCGGCGCCTCTCGGGACATGAGAGGGGGGCGGTTGAGAGGGGCCCGGGATTTACATAAAAAGTCTATGATTGAGTCTACATATAGCCACCTAAATGTCCGTGAAGAAGAAATAGGCAGCAGGTAACTCGAAGGGGCGGCCAGAGTGAGAAACAACACGTCGGCGTAAACGCAGGCCATCCTCGAGTTCCATACGGCACCGTCGGTAACTTCCGAGTGGCAGCCAGGCGGTGAAGCCAATCCAGACAAACTGGCCCGGCGCTCCCTTACCAGAACTGCGCATCCATCGGTGCAGTTCTCAACGTAGACGAAAAGGGGGTATCGAAGAATCGCCACTACGTGTCCTAAGAGGGGAACGTGTTCGGTCGTCCAGCACGTATGAAAACATGCACGGGAAAGAGGCCAGACATTCAGAAATGATTTGAGCCAGCCAAACAGCTAGCGAATGAAGCTCACGTCGCATACAGACAACACCACCCCCAAAGCCGGTCGACACGGCGATGCCTGCCGCCGGCCGGGCTCTCGGCCGCGAAATGGAGAGGACCCGGCCGGTACGACTCCAGAGACAAGGCATGCAGAAATCTCGACGCCCGGCGGCGGAGTGCGCATGACATCGTGTGCGTTTGTTGTTGTAGACTGTTGTCCAGGGTCCGTTCGGCATTGAAGGCTCGTCAATACCACCGTGTCATCGCGCACGGGTTCATCGGAGCCCCTAGACCCTTCTCCACCGTCCTTCCTCAGCGCCGTCCCATAGTCCTCCAGTACTCCTTGACCACCTCGGGCGCCGTTTCCTCGACGGCGGAGCGCGAAACCCACGAGGCGTCGTTGGGGCCGTAGCCCACCCACTCGACCAAGAGGCGTCGGCGATCCCTGCTGTGCTTGCGGATGGCGAAAATGTCGTACATATCCGGGGCGACGGGGTTCGTCGGCCGGCCGCCCTGCCTGGACCAGTACTGCAGAAGGGTATCGAGGGCATCGGCATGCAGGTTGGCCTCGGGCTCCCAGGTCACGTCGCCGTCCTCCCATTCGACGCGGATTTCCATCGAGTTTCCCACCCAGCGATGGTTGGCGAAGCGCTTGAAGGAGCATTCGTCTCTGTCCTGAGGGGCGCGTTGGTCGCCCTTCTGCGCATCGCTGGCTTCCACATCGGGCTTGTCTTTCTCCTTCTCCTTTTCTTTTCCTTCCTCCTTTTCCTTGTCCTTTTCCTTTTCCGTTTCCTTTTCCTTGTCCTTGTCCTTGTCCTTGTCTTTATCCTTTTCCTTTTCCTTCTTGTGGTGTGCCGCATCGGCGTCTCGCTGATTTCGGGGCCCCGCCTTCTGCCTCTCCCTATCCTTGGGAGCGGGCTTTTCGATGGGATCAAGGGCTGCTATCGGTGCAGATCGGGCAACCCGCTTTTTGGCGACACGGGGTGTTGGGGAGAAAGAGGTGGCGGTAATGCGGCGTTTGGGCGGTCCGTCGCGTGATTCTCGGGCCATGACAGCGTCGGCGGTCTCGACGCGCGAGGTGGCAATGATGGAAGAGGGCTCGTGGGGGTCCCGATCTATGGCGGCCTCGCTGGACTCGACTCGCGACGTGGCAACGATGGTAGGCTGCTGGTCACGGTCGACGACGTCGGCGGTCTGGAGGCAGCGGAGCGGTCAGAGGCATCAGGCGCGCGCGCGAAGGTCGGTTCAAAGCAGGAAGAGGAGGGGGAGGGGGGGGAAGGGCGGAAAATCAGAGGGTTTCCCGGCCAGCTGGCGGCAAACGAACGAACCTACCAGGGCAACTGAAGACTTGCGCGATCGAGTCATCGACTCGCGGGCTGGTCGGGGCACCTTGGGCGACCACGACGCCCTGGCATCGGGCGTCGGCTCGGCAGCCGAGCCGGCCGGAGGACGTTCCTGAGGCGAGAATATCGAGGCCAGCATCGTTGACATGGGAGCGCGAGCGGTTCACTCTCTCGACGGCTGAGGCGAGTTGGAGATGCAGAGGATCGGAGGATGGCGGCGAAGCCATGGAGGGCGTCGGCGTTTCAAGCGACCGCCAGCAAGCAAGCAACAACGCGGCCATGAATAAGACTGGCTGCATGTACTTGCTCGGTGGAGGCAGACTGCAGGGCGCCGAGGTACCTCTCCAGGTTGGCCGGGATGGGCAGAGGTGATTGCCAATCAGAGACTAGAGGGGCTCGTCAGCGTCTGACGAATCGCAGCCCTAGACTCTTAGGTGAGCGAGCAGCTTTTGCACTTCGCAAGTACTTTTTGCTCGAGGCCATGCCGGTGGCTGGCAGGCAGGCCCATCAACGTCATTTAGCATCACATCACTCCGCCCCTACATGTACGTACCATTCATCCATCCATCCATCATCTTATGTCTGTTGATTTGTGTATTGGATGAACTCTGGGTCTGGCAACAAGGAGAAACAAGGCACGAGACAGGACTTCCTTCCACCCCTTACTCGTTCGGAGAGAAACAACCTGACAGAACCCTATCTATTCACCCGTACAGAGAGCACCCAGCTAGCCTTTGGACATGGACGAGGCGGCGGCGACCTACACATGATGTTGACCGATAGATCCCACTGTATATATAGTTCTATAAATAATTATATCATAAATCGTCTGTGCTGACCGACCGCGCAACCAGCTCAAGACAAAGCGTCTTACGAAGCGTCGGATAGGAAGAGTTTGGCTAGCTCGGTCAGCTTAACCGCAGACAGTCGCAGTTTCAAATAGACGAAAGAAACTATTGAAAGATACTCACACACGCATATACACCCACCACACTACCTAAGTTACGGAAAAGATCTGATTGATGGATGCATAGAGAACGCCAAAAAAAACGGCTACAGACGCCAAAAGCACGGGTCTGGCCGGGGATTGAACCCGGGACCTCTCGCAAGCTGTGCTCAAGGGTGTGACCCTAAGCGAGAATCATACCACTAGACCACCAGACCAATGAGGCAGATAAATTATCTTGAACTGCATCACGTGATGATTTGATGGACTGTGTGTACTAATGCTAAACTATATACGTTTTCTTGGTCAGAAGGAACAAAGAGCAAGCTCGTTGCATCTGCGTTTTTAGGACGCATCCTGTTCTATGTAATCTGAACTACCGATGAGATTTAAGAAATATTTCCCGCTGCGTTACCCATCAGAGTGCAAACTATCAGCTTGTATACTGCACTGTTTCCCAGAGTATATTTAGGCATCGCCTTTCGTCGTTCCCTATTCGGTGTCCGCATAGTCAGTATGGATGGAACGGTATCTAGTTGTTTGAAATGGCTGAGCAGTGTAGGGTAGCGTTTCCGTGAACAGGCGGCAGTATGTCCCGCCGCTATCGCGAAAATTTCTGGAAACACAAAACACAGTCGACTGTGCATGTAGCTACGCGGGATCCGAGTCAATGAACCCCCCGGCCTTTCTGTACCGAGCTTCAATAGCCGAGGATCCCAGCCTGTTCTGGCCGGTCGATGACGTCGACGAAAAAGAGACCTGGGACGCCGAACCCCGGTCCACCCCCCTATGTCTTCCCGTCCCTGTCATTTGAAGGCCGGCGGCCTAACCCGCGATCCTGTTCAAGCCGAGCCCATTCTTGACCGCCATGCACCGGCTCACAAAGGGTCTAGTCAGGGCTTGTTTGATTGAGCTGGGCAACTGCGAGAATTGACGCGTCAATGTGCAATCGCAACTTAGCCTTACGTTACATGTAACTGGCATCACCCGAGCAGCATGAGCGAGCCAAGGATGGGGTCAACGGCTCCCAACCCAAACGACCGACCGGCAGACTCCGGCGTCAACTTCTCAGGCCCGCCGGCGTCGAGCGGCCCCCAATTGACTGTGGAGCGTCGTCATGACAAGTCTATGCTCATGACCCTCCTACTCGCCATCGTCAAGCCCTTCAGGCCCCGTCTCGTCATCTCAAAGGGAAGCCCTGGCTCCGGGTCCCCACGGCTGAGCGCCCCCAAGAAGGTGTTGCGGGACCACAAGGTCGAGGAGCGAAGCGTCGAAAACATATGGATCTACGATGTGACGCCAATCGATCGAACTGCCAAGGAGGAGGCGAGCAGGCCACGCTCGTCTTCGCGACGCATCTACTACTTTGCCGGAGGCGGCTGGCAGTCACCGGCCAGCCCTCACCATTGGGCCTTTGTGGCTACGCTCGCCGACCGCCTGCCGCAGACGACGGTCAGCCTCGTCTCGTACCCCCTTGCGCCAGACAACCCGGCCTCGGTCTCGATGCCCCGGCTCAAGACACTTTACCATACCCTCATGCAGCAGTCGTCGAGGGCCGCGGAACACGTCGTGATGGCCGGCGACAGCTCAGGCGGCAACGTTGCGCTGAGTCTGGTGCTCTGGGCCCTCGCCTCCGAGGGCGCGGGAGAGGCAGCGGGCCACAGTCATCCTGTCGCCATCATGGCGATCTGCCCGACGACAGACTTGCGTCACAACAATGCCGACATTCAGGCTGTAGCCAGACGCGACCCGATCATGACTATCCCGTTCATCAGCTCGACCGCCGGAGCCTGGTGTGCGGCCGGGCACAACTCGGCCGACCCGGAAACAGGACAGAGCGCGCAGTGGACCGCAGAAGACCCTCGTGTGTCGCCCATACTGGGACCAGTCGAGCTCTTCGCCCGGCATGGCATAAAGATTCACGGCGTGGTCGGCATGTGGGATGTTTTGGCCCCAGAGTCAATGGAGTTTGTGGATAGGTGTCGGGAGCTGGGCGTAGGAGGCCAGTGGTTGGTGTGGGAAGGCCAGATGCACTGTTTCCCGCTGGCATTTCGGTATGGCTTGCGAGAGAGCGTTCAGGCTCTTGACTGGATCTCCCGTGTCCTTGGCGAAGGCGGGTCGTGAGGACAGCTGTTGCGGCCGCCGCATTGCATTCTCTCGGAGTTGGCCGACAGTTACAGGTCTGGACTCAGCGTCTACCCCAAGCTCGGGGAGGCTGCCCCGTTCCCGAGCCTACAAACGGGAAACCGCCGTCAATACAAGAGCCCGGAAGCTGGGGCAGTATGGGGACTGAGACGCCGGCAGTTGTTTTGTGGGCGATAAGGACATTTGTTCGTTTGGCGCCTCCCAAACCGATCTCCGCGCGCCCTTTACCACACGATACGAAGCGAGAGGAAGCGGGAACGTGAGCAGTCAGGCGAGCAAACAAGCAGACCGACGGACCACTTGCGCAGATGGACAAAGCGTGAGCATGGAGGCTTCGACGTCTGGTACCACCTCACAACCTCCGTTGCCAGCCGCTCGCATGACCACGAAGAGGAATTGGTGTGCCGTCTGTGCCCTTGAGTGTGTCGAAGACGCTGAGAAGCCAGGCACGTCCCCGCTCCCAGTCTGGAGGCCAGGACCACGGGCTGACGGCCTCCCTCCACACAGGGACGCCTCAAAGACCTTTGGCTTATCACAAGTGACCTGTTACCAGCATCAGCATGGCCGAAGGCCGCGGCTCCTTGAATAGAAGTGAGTGTCGAGTTCGTGAGAGCGATATCGGGCGTAATCTGCGCAAAACAACGCTATGCATGCCGCTGTTCTGTCGTGACGCCTGTCAATATCTATGGCGACGGACGGTAGATCGACCAAGGTCAGATTACGTGCATGTACAAGGCGACGAAGAACTGCCGAGATTGGGATGTAGTGATCCCTGACCGGCCTAGATGTCTCGCGCAGTTACGTGTAGTGTAAGTGTCCTTCGGCTGCCAATAGGGCTGGACATCAATCCAAGCACACGTAAACACTCGGCTCATGTACTCTCCCCCCCCTCCTTAAAATAATGCTCGGATACAGACGACATTGCACGAAGCCCCAATTTCCACTGCACAGTATTCTCAGTCGTCAACAACAGGTGGCCAAATGTTCGGTTGTTGCAATTGGACTCTCAGATAATGAAGATGGAAGTGTCTGGAAGTCGGCAGTCGGCAGACCCTTATAGCCGACAGGTGGCTAGCTTTGAACCATCCTGATCCGCCTTATAGCCGACATGGTGACTGGAGATTTTTGAGGCGGGGCCTCTCTTCACGCTCAGTCAGGCAGGAGGAGAACATAGCGATTGAAGCGTGCTGCAATGACCATTGCGCCAGCCGAACATGTCGTGGGCATAAAGAGCTCAAGCTGATTGCCGGCTGAAAGAAATCCTTCATCGTCTGAGGCTGGGGATCCGGTTGGCATCGACTGACCTTCCTGAAGCGGCCAGTACCGATCAATATGTTTGCCACGCGCGCAAAACCTGCAGCACCGCTCTCCACTGCCGCGAGCATGCGTAGACTCTTGACGACTTCGCAGCCAAGACGCGGTCCCAGCTATGCAAGCACCATCCAGAATCTGCGCATCAACCAGTCGTCGCGCGTCATCTATCAAGGTGTGTGTTGTCCTGCCCCATCAGACATGGACGTCTGCCCTCGGTCTCCTGCCGGCACATGAGCATGGGAAGGTACAGCGGTTCTGACGCTCTTTAATAGGATTCACGGGCCAGGCGGTAAGTTCATTGAGCAGTCAGGCTTGGGGGTCTCGGCCCCCTCTGGAAATATGACATGAGATGCGTACGCTCACGGCGAGAAGGCGACTGCGAATGCTGAAGAAACCTTGCAATATGGCACCAAGGTCGTCGGCGGCGTGTCGCCAGGCAAGGGCGGCGAGCGGCACCTCGGACTGCCCGTGTTCGGAAGCGTGAAAGAGGTATGGGGCCAATCGACGGCATGAAGCTCCGCGGTAGAGCATCCGCTCAATCTCTCCCCCAGGCCATGGAGCAGGTTCGTCCCCACGTCAGCGCGGTCTTTGTCCCGGCCAAGTTTGCCGCCGCCGCCATCATAGAATCCATCGAAGCCGAAGTGCCGCTCGTAGTCTCCGTGGCCGAACACATCCCCGTCCACGACCTGCTGCGCGTCCAGGAGGTTCTGCGGACGCAGAGCAAGACGCGCCTCGTTGGACCCAACTGCCCGGGCATCATCGCGCCGGAGCAATGTCGCGTCGGCATCATGCCGTTCCGCCAGTACCGAAAGGGCCGCGTCGGGATCGTCTCGAAATCCGGCACGCTCAGCTACGAGGCTGTTGGGGCGACAACTGCCGCGGGGCTGGGACAGAGCCTTGTCATTGCCGTCGGCGGCGATTCTATGCCGGGTACGCGAGCCCGGCCGTCTCTTCGGTCTTCGTCCTCGCCTTCATGGGCTAAGTCTGAACACGAAACAGGCACGACGCTGGTGGACGCTCTCGAAGTGTTCTATGCCGACAGCGAAACGGAGGGCATCATCCTCATCGGCGAGATCGGCGGCGAGGCCGAGCTCCGGGCGGCGGAGCTGATTCGAAAGCATCGGGAGACCAGCCAGAACCCTAAGCCCGTCGTTGCCATGGTCGCTGGTCACATGGCGCCGCGGAACAAGACCATGGGCCATGCCGGCGCGATACTGATGCCGGGAGACCTGTCGGCAAGAGAGAAAGCGGACGCACTGGAGAGGGCCGGTGCTGTCCTGGTCTCGCACCCGGGCCTCATGGGGGAAACGATGAAAGGGTTGCTGCCGACGTAGACAGTACCTCAAGTTATGTAATAATAAGGACGCGCGTCGATTCCTGGCTCAATTATTATAGTCGTACCGGAGGGGAATGAGACCCTGGAGGAGGCTGAGGCGGGAGAAGCGAATGTGAATGAAGCCTGTGCCGTCGTGTCGCGACGGCAATCTTACAGAAGAGTTGAATACGCACATAGAAATTGGAAAGGGAATTGTGGCTGCTTTCAATTCTAGAGCTCCCCGAGCACTCGGAAGCAGTGCTGGGTACTGAAGTCTGACAACCTGCTGGCCTTCATCACTATGTACGGGTAACTGCACTTGGTCCATTCTTTTTCTTCTCGAATCGCTAAGCCATAGGGTTCTCTCCGACAGACTGTGTCAAGAAGCTCGAGTACTGCAAGTGCGTTGCTGGGTATGTTTAAACCGTGAAGATTGGAGCAGTTCCATGTATATAAAGGTCATGGTACGCATGTGCTGCCCTTTCGTCTACACTACACCGGCTGATCCATGGAATGCAATGCAGGCCGGGCTCTTTTCACTGTCTCACTGTCTCGCGGGATGAGCTACTCCATGCAAGCATCCTCTCATGCTGTTGATACCCAAGTGCTGTCAAATTCATGCGTACCCGTGCAGAAGCAGGCTCAGGGTCACCATACCTTCGTTCCGCACCATACTCTCCATAAAATCCCCCTTGCAGATGCGGCTTCTAGGGCAGGTCGGGGACCGGTTCGACGGACCTGACCACCTTCGCCGGCGAGCCGAGGGCGACAGAAAAGTCGGGAATCGACTTGGTCACCACGCTTCCCGCCCCGATGGTGCATCCCTTGCCGATCGTCACGCCCGGCATGATGGTCGTGTTGCCTCCGATCCAGCAGTCGTCCCCGATGGTCACGCCGCCGGCGTACTCGATGCCGTCGCGGCGGGACTGCACCCCCGTCTCGTGGGTTGCGGCGAAGATGGACACGAATGGGCCGAACTGTACGCGGTTCCCGATGGCGACCATGCCACAGTCCAGTATCACCAGGCTGGACTCACGGTACCGTGTAAGCGGAGCGGGACGCCGCACGAAAGAATTCGGGTGGCATTTCATCTGATGGGGCAAAATTTAAATGGGACGTACTTGAAGTTGGAGTAGAACGTGTGCCCGATGGTGATATTACAGCCGTAGTCAATGTTCAGAGG
This sequence comes from Cordyceps sp. RAO-2017, assembly GCA_002591385.1. Lineage (NCBI taxonomy): Eukaryota > Fungi > Ascomycota > Sordariomycetes > Hypocreales > Cordycipitaceae > Cordyceps > Cordyceps sp. RAO-2017. The sequence continues at coordinate 29,172 of NJEV01000105.1, read as the reverse complement.
AGGCTCGATGAAAGGCGTCTTTCCGACCTTGCCGAACATCTGCCTCAGCATCTCCTCGCGGTCGGCGACGAGCGACTCGGGCGTGGCATCCTCGGGGAAGTGCGAATTGTACCGGTGCATGAGTTTGCGGGCTCGGAATCGCCCGTTAACGAGCTCGGGCGCCTGCGCGTCGTACCTGATCCCAGCATCGCCGTTTCAGATCTCGAAGCCTGATGTCGAGTCCAGTGGGTTGAGTGAGGAGGAACATGAAGCCTTGAGCTTACCGGACGCCGGAAATCATCTTCTCGTAGTCGTCACACCATGGAACGTTGGATAATGTCTTTGCGAGAGCAATGGTAGCCGGATCCTTCTCTGCATTGGCCATCATGGATAGCTAGCTCTTTTATCCAATGGCTTGTGTTATGCGTGGACAATGTGGTGGGCGAAGGGCTGGAGTTTGGTGTTGCAGAGGGAGGATTACGTGTCCAAAGGTGAGTCTGGCCGGCAGCGATTGGGCCCGTACAGGCTACGACTCAATCCGCGTGATCGCCAGGCACGCCCAGGGGCATTGGTCGCGTCGACGTGATCATGGGTCATTGAGGCTTAGAGCCTTGGCAGAAAACATGTAATCCGTATAGCCGGATGAGAAAGAGAGGTTGGGCTTGACATGGATACATGGGCCTGGTACGAAAATACACTTCTTACCCGTCAAATCCCACGTTCCGTGTCGCTTTCACTTCTTCGGTCAAGCCTACAGCCGTATCTTGGATCGACTGGGCAGTCAAGATATGATACTTGGCTAAATACACACACACACACACACACATATATATATATATATCCGTTGCCATTTACTGTCGGATCCTGCCCGTCAACTTGGCACGATTTAGTCTCGAATTCCTCACATCACGTCTTCTGCTTGTCCGAGGCTGAGTTGGCGAGTTCGACGACCCGCTGTGCCGCCCGTCCAAAGTCCGATTCTACGTGGAGCCCCATATTTATTTCCTTGAGCTTCAAGATTGAAGTTGGTGTCAGCAGCCAGACAGTCAAGGCAACCGTCGACCCTCTACATGTATCGTCTGGACACTCACTAGCTGGAGGCCTTTCTCAGAATTGGTGCCCTGCAGTCGAACGACCATCGGCACGCGAATATCGAGTCGATCAGCAGCGCAAAAAATGGACTCGGCAATCATGTCGCAACGGGTGAGGCCTGTGTTGCACCGCCTGTCAATGGTCGCGAGCTGACGACGCCCAGATTGGGGGGGTTGTCCCGGTAAGCGCACCTCCGTAGATGTTGACCAGAATCGCTTTGACCCTCTCGTTTCGCAGGATGATGCGGAACGCTTCCAGCATCGTTTTTGTGGTGGCCTTGCCGCCCGCGTCGAGGAAGTTTGCGCTGGCGCCGCCGTGAAAGCTGATGGCATCGTTGGTAGCCATGGCCAGGCCAGCTCCGTTTACGACCGTGCCGATGTTGCCGTCCATCTCGACGTACACCAGGCCGTGCGCCTTGGCCTCGACTTCAGGCGCTATCTTCTGGCTGTGGCTGCGGAGGTTGAGAACATCTTGCTGACGATACAGAGCAGCGTCGTCGAAAACGAATCGAGAAGCGACGCTCTTCATCTTTCCGTCGGCTTCCACTGCCAGCGGGCTGATCTCGACCCACGTCGCATCTTTCTTCGAAAAGACCTTGTACATCTTCTCCAAAACACCTTTCAGGCTCTGGGCTTCCCCAGGCGACAGCTGCAACTTTTTAGTCATGTCGGAAACAAGGTCCGGCTTAATTCCCCGACTGCGAGCGAACGGGAATCTCAAGATTTCGTCTCGGTTCGAACCGGTCAACGCCGTGAAATCCAAATCAGCTTTCTTGGAGATGAGAACCACGGGTGCGTGAATCTCTCTGTCAATGGTCATGACCAGATGCCACTGCCGGGCCGAATGCAAAGTCCTCGAAATGTACAGTCCTCTGGCTGCGGTGGGCGGTTTGACCAACTGCGAGACTACGTTCAATCCTTCTTCTGTATCCTTGACATTCCAAGTCTTGCTGAGGCGATCATCGTCTCCATGAAGTATATGGCTGCTGTGGACCTTGATGCGACACGCTGAGCCTTGAATAGAAGTCAGCTCTCAGTCGGTTTTGCTGCCTGCTACCAGTTGCCGCCTCACCTATCTCGTTGATTATGCCAATGGCATCTTTCTCACTGTAAATGACTCTACCGCGCGGAACTGACATGCCCAGCTGACTCGGCGTCGTTAGTTCCCGAAGCGGGGGCTGTTGTCGGGACCGCAATTACCTGTATGAGCATTTCTTGCGACTGATGCTCGTGTAAGGTGAGGTTCCTTTTCTGTATCCTTATCGCCGGCTAGCGTGTCGAGACCAGCATGCCAGTGATTAGTCGTGTTCGAGTGTTCACGTCAAGGTCTGTTCCATACCTGTACTTTGGCCCTGAAGAGCCTCAGAGGCATTCCGCGGAGAGCCATCGCCGACGACGGGATGCCTCGCCAGCCTGACAAAGTTCAATTTCACTGTCCCGGCGAATTCGAGGCTCGGAGATGAAAGCAGGTTCTTCATTCGTTCAGCAGCTAGATCCGGATGTCCTCCCACTGAAATAGGACCTCGGGTCTGTGCCTCATCGACCAATGTCGCCGTTTAGAGGAGTATGGAGTAGGTTAGCCAAGGAGCAGCCGGGTGCCGAACCGGAACCTTGTTGAGGCGGCGGTCAATTCGGTTATATGAAATGAGACAGACGCGGGGGCGCGCAAACCAAAATTTCCACACCAGTCGAACATGTAGCCGAAATCCTGATGAGCGGAGCCAAGGGGAAAAAAAGAGAAAGCGATATCTAGAACATAAGATGGACGGACTATTTCTCGGGCATCGAGAATGCTGCGATGCAGAGGAGCATATGAATGTAGAAACTCTGTACTTCACATACATATACGCTATGCGCTCGCTATGTTTATTCCTGCGTATGTCCGAAAGGAGGACCATTTGAGCCAAGTTTGCAAGAGACCAAGGTCAATACATGTATTGAAAACTATTGCAGGCCTCATCTCTCTGATGAGGGGGAAACCAAGAGGCCCTATTGATTGCTCTGCGGCGTGCCCTTCAATGGAAGTGCTCCTCCTTTGCCTGCCTCTAGAATTGATGGCTGCGTACCTCAAATACTCGTGCTCCAGCTCTGTGCCCTATAAAGGGCTGGCTATCTGTATAGTTTCATTTCACCAAAACCTCAGACGTCATACAGTCAACCCCGTTCTTCTCGGCAACAATCGCGTACGAGGACCCCTTGGCCCCCTGCTCATACTGTTTTGTGCGGATGCAGTAGGTCTCGCCTGCATATACCGGCGACAGGGCGCGGTAGCTGATGCTCGCCGGCTCGCTCCCATTCCCGTGAACATCGCGCCAGTAGTCAAGAATGGAAATGAGATTCAGTGGCCCGTGGACGACGGGAGCAGGATGTCCCTCTACCCCCCGGCACCACTCTTCACTGTAATGGATCTTGTGCCCATTGAAAGTGAGGGCGGAGAAGCGGAATAAGCCGACAGCGGACCAGCGCAATTGGCGGACGGGAAAGCTCGATTGGTCTGGAAAGCATCAGCGCCTGCGACAGCCCGTAGTACAAGCTCAAGCTATGGAGAAAGCTCACCGACTCCCTCTGCCGGGACATCTTGGATCGTCGTCGGGCCGTGGAAATTCGTGCCTGCTAGAGGAGCATACACTCTCTCCCCCACCGCGGCATCGACCCGAGGGCGGAACATCCAGGATCGCCGATCGACGACTGAACAGCCCCGTGGTGTTCTGAGCTCTTTCTCTACCTCAACGAGCACCATCTCGCCTCCGGATCGGCTCTTCTTGGGCGTGGCGCTGACCAGTCTGGTATGTTCCTCGACTTCGTCGCCAACGCGGAGATTCGCCTGTCCGGCGCTTCCCGCGGACGGCCACGACATCAGGCCTCCGGCCCACATGCGCCTCGTGAAAGGCACGGCCGCGTTGAACGTGGCATCGCTGCCGTCGGGCCCTAGCTCCGTCTCCAATGCCGCCGGGGTGAAATACACCAGGTGGTAGCCGGGGGGAAGCGGAGTGCCCGTCGGAGGCGGCTCGTTGGATACGTCGATGCCTCCCAGGCATCTCCTGCCGAGCGTCAAGGAAAGCTTCTGGACTTGGTTCCCGTCTATAGTCTGGCGCCGAACAGACACGGAGTCGGCGACGCTGTTCCGCAGACGGGACGCCGCTTCCGCTGCAGCAGTGCTGGCGAATCTGCTGCTGGAAGACGTGAAGACCCGTGTCTGCTTCCGTCCCTGAAGCCATGCCCGGCAGGAGGCCCTACGAAGCGCCGCGCTCTGAGCCATAAACAGGACTTGTATGCGATGAAGGCTAGACTCCTTACCGTCCGTGTCCCTTTGCGACCTGCTCGTAGCTGGAAAATGAGGAAGCAGGTGACTTCTCATATCAAGCTGTCTTGTGAATCGGTAATTGATCGCGGTCGGGCGCGTCGCACTAGCTGGCAATACGGGCTCTGTTCATGTTGCATCGATGTCTTCCGACACTGCAGCCTAGTCGCCGGAAGGCGGACCGGCTATATGTCCTCCAATTGGACGTAGCCTAGGATAAAGCTGAGCGTACCGCAACCTCCGGGCCGCAAATCGTCATTGAACCTGAAGCCGGAGAGGGGGAACATGACCGGTGCTCTAGAGACGCATGTAGCCTATATGTAGCAGCACGTGGGAAAACATGAAATATGAATTCATATCTGATCAGGATGGATCAATGCTATGATTGCTATCAGTTCTCTTAAGCACGGACTGGGCGGCTTTCTTGCACGTGCAGCATGTAACCAGAGCTAGACTGCGGCTGGGAGCGAACAGTTACGAAGCCACCTAGATCTGAGCATCTTGGCCATTGACCAAAACGGTCCCCATGCCCCCAAGATAGCCGTGACACCGGTGCAAAGGATCATCGGCCCGTACTTGGTTGCATACCCCAGACCGTCTTCTGCTAGGCCACCACCAGCGGACAGCAACAGTCCACTGATGGGGCCGCCAAGGATGAACCCGAGACCTCTACCGCCCAGAAGCATGCCAAAAATGATTGACGTATCGGCGGACGGATCGCCTCGCTTGATTTCGTGCAGCATGCTCGACCACGTGGCACTGAAACCCCCGGCAAAGAAGCCGTAGAGGATGACGAAGAGAACCATGTTCGCCAAGTGGCGGCTGAGTCCCCAAAGAAGAAATACGGGAAGTGCGCTTCCGAAGGAGGAGAAGAGGATGGTCTTGCTGGCAGAAATCCTGTCTCCGAGAGCTCCATGAACGACTGAACCAGGAACGGAAGCCAGTGAGAAGAGAGCGAGAAGAATGGGCCCCGTCACCGAGGAAAAGCCAAGAGCAGATGCGTAGCTCGCGAGGTAGGTACTGGGCATCAGGTATCCCAGTGACTGGATAACGACGCCAATCTGCATCATCCAGAAGGACGTATGGCGGATGAAGGACCACGGCAGCGGACGGGCCTGATAAGCCCGGGGCAAGGGCAACCTCGGCCTAAGGAAGAAGAGCGTCGGCAGCGCGAGGACAGCAGACCCGACGGACCAGGACAGAAGCGTCGGCCGCAGACCAAACCGCTGCAAAAGCGCGCTGAAGACGAAGGGCATCGCGACCCCGACGGCAGACTTGCCTCCCCACATGACGCCGTAGGCGACGCCCTTGCGCTCCACGAACCACTCGTCCATGTACATGGACATGGGGCTGAAGAGCAAGCCGCAACCGAGGGCGTACAGCACGCCCTGGGTCGCGACGAGGCCAGCGACGCTGTCGACAAAGGCCGAGGCCGCGATGCTCGCGACGGTCAGCACCAGGCCGATGCGGCCACACCAGGGGCGCAGGTGAGGGTATCGGTAGAGCGTCACGAAGGCCAGGGGCATCATGAGGTACATGACGCCCATCTGCGTTGCGCCGACGGAGGCGAAGGCGCCGGCCGAGGCCACGATGCCGCTCCGACCATCGCTGTAGTACTCCTGGAAGATGCCGAAGGAGACGGAGTATCCTGCCCGGTTGATGTCAGCATCTCCAGTCCCCAACTGCGAGTCCGGAGGCTGTACCCCATATGGGAGCTTGCGAGATCGTGCAGCATGCCAGGGCAAGGTATGCGCCGGAGCCTCGATCCGTAGGCGGGAGCAGCTCGGCTCGGCCGGCCGCGGACTCGGGGCCGCGAGCCCTGTCTGAGCCGAAGTCGTCCAACTCCAAGTCCATGTCCCGGGCAGGCATGGCTATCTTGTCTGGACACGAGTCAAATGCTCGTGCTGATCGGCCGGTCGGAGTTCAATCTCGTTCACGCCGAGACTATTCAGTCCGTTTCTATCACCGAGACGGCGGCTGAATAGCATGGATTGAGCGGTGTCAGCAATCATTTTGCATTACGCAACTCGGCATATTTGAAGCCGAGGAAGTGACGTGATGAGGGGGGGGGCATCGACCCTCATGACGGCTGGGGACGGGTAACTATTGGCCACCGTGGGGCGTAATGAAACTTGGGGCGGGAGGTTAGAAGTTGGTATTTGCCTCCGCGGAGGCACCTGGTGGTAATCGTTCGAAGCTTACGCCTATAGGCTACGTTCAGTATCCCCCTGGCATGGAATCAATAGTCAAACATGAAATCCTCAGCCTCTCTTTGTTCTTTCAAATTGCCTTCATCTTCTATGTAACTTTAGGCGTGATCGTCCCCCCATGCTCCTATCACCCTGCGTCTATAGATCATATACGATCGGTGTCACTTTTCCATAGACTCAACCGCGTAACATCAAAACATACTCGCCTGGTAGTGACTTTATGTTGCTGTTACCTTTTGCGACATCTGTAGGGTATCGATAGATCTTGTTTACAATAATAGGGAGCAAGCGCATTCATAAAGCTTTGGCCTTTACATATATGTACGGTCTGAATCTCTCGACAGTTCCTTGACAGTAAGTAGCGTTGTGCCACCAAGTACAGCAATCTCCTTCGCATTACAATCGACTTGATGGTCCTGCTGGCATCATCGAGTTTGGGGATTGTACTCGATGTTTGCTGAACATGATTCGCAGCACTACCGCATGCATTTATACGTACAAGTTGACGACTGCACTGCCTGCCCAGGCTAAAGCAAATCTCAATACAATCAAGCATGTCCTCCGGTGCCGCGGTTAGTTAGGCGGAATCTTCGTAGCTCGCCTTTCCAGCCCGTGACCTCCTTGATTGGCGCCTCGATAGCCATGACGTCCCAGTGGAAACTTCGCCCATTGATGCCCATCTTTGTGCGGAACTCCTCCTCTTTCGCAGGTGTCTTCTGGCTAAGCGGCCTGACTGAAGCAAATGTCTGAGCTCCCCGTCCTCGTATGCTCAGCTCAACCCAATTTCTCAGGGGCACGGTGCTTTTCAGCCGATAGTAGTTCCCAGACGCCAAGAGGGTGATGCCCGGAGTCAGCATCAAAACGGAGTCCGACCCAGCCACGAGTGTTGTGTTCGTGGTTCCCGGTAGCTCGTCAATCTTGAGCTGCAAGGAGAGAGAGTAGTCCCTTCCCTTGGACGACCACGGAGTCTGCAGCGAGCAGTCCGGCGTAATGAGCAGGGACGAGCCCTGCGACTCGCAATTCGTCGTGGCATCGTATCCGTTGGGCGACCTGTCTTTCACTACTTTTCCGTAAGACTCGACGCCTTGCCCCAGATCGTATTCGAAGATGACGTCTCCCCTGGATGGAATCCTCCGGTCGAGATTTTGTGCCGGGACGAACGGGTGCAGCTGGGGGAAGACGCTGTCGAACTGCTGCCGGCTCAAGTTCCCGCCCCAGTGTTTGTCCGCCAAAGCCGGTATACCTTGGCGCCAGGCGTAGTAGGCCTCGGAGTAGACGGTGGCGTTGGAGCCGAAGTCGTTCCAGAGCGGCGCGATGGCACCGAGGACCAGAGGCTCGTGGCGCGGCGGGTTATCCGATGCCTTCTCCTGGCTGAACATGTTGGGATACCAGAGGCCGCCGCCCTTGACGGCGGGATCGCCATGGAACGTCTTGGCGATGTCTATGGCATTGGGATACCCTCCCCACTTGGCGACGACGTAGAAGTCCCCGTTGGAGTTCACGACCGAGTAGTTGTTGCGGATGTAGTCGCGGTACGGATTGTCCTCGGCGAACTTCCAATGCTGGATCGACACGTCTTTGTGTATGTTGTTGTATCCTGGGGTAGTGCGAGGCGGGAAGGTGCCCCAGATACGGATCGATTTGCCCGACTCCTCCCGGATGAAGTCGTCCATGGCGTTGACGAGCCGGTTGTAGTCCCGGACGGGCCCCGTGTACTCATCTGCTCCGATAGAGACCGTCTTGGAGTGGAACCAGGGCAGGAACTCCCGCCAGATCATTTTCATGGTCGGTATAGTCTCCGGATGGGAGATGTTGAGGAGGCTCAGGTCGCTGGGCAGGCCGAGCTGGGGCCGCCACTGCACGATGGGCAGCGCGTGCCCGGGCGCCTCGATCTCGGGGATGACGGTCACGCCGCGGGCGGCACAGCGGGCCTGGATGTCTTCAAAGTCGGCGCGCGTGTACGACTCGTTGCGGCGCGTGTTTAGGCCGCTGAGCTCGGCGTTGTCGGACCAGAGCCGGAACCAGGCGTCGAGCCGGAGCGCCTGCTGCCGCGAGTAGGCCCGGTTGACAAAGAGGTTGTCGCTGAGGTGCAGGTGGAAGATGTTCTGCTTGAAGAAGGACATGTAGGAGCACAGCTCGACGAGGAAGTCCTTGGGGTAGTAGTGCCGGCCGGCGTCGAGCATCATGCCGCGCTCGCCCCAGGCCGGCATGTCGTCGCCCGAGCCGTACGGCAGGCCAGGGGCATCCTTTCGCAGGGCCGCCTGCTGCAGGACGGTCCGGGTGCCCCACCAGACGCCGAGCGGGCTGGCTCCGGTGATGAAGATGCCGGACTCGTTCGACGTCAGGCTGTAGCCCTCGGACGTGGGGCGGCCGGCGGCGTCTGTGTAGGACGACTTGTCGCCCAAGGTCAGAAATATGCTGTCTATCCCCGCGCCATCGCTTTCTATGACCCCAGTCCGGATGCCGAAGACGGTCTGTAAGTCGTCGGCAAATGTGGCGGCGAAGTCACGCAGGGTAGGGGGGATCAGCGTGGCTCCATCCTCGTCTCGAGCCGAGGCATACCGAGCATCAACTCTGATGCCCTCGAGCTTTGACAGTTCGAACCACTTTGGCTCCGTTTCACGGTAGGGCACAGAGGGTATCCCGAGGAGGTTTGCCGAGGCAAGACCTGCGAATGAGACAAGTGACTGAGCCGGACGGGTCTGTAGAGCAATCGGTGTCTTGGCCTACCGTTCTCGTGGCCCCAGAAGGCGATAAGCGGCGTCGCTACGACCGCTAGTAGGAAGTCGGCCTTCATTTTCGGGTGGCCTGACGAAGCTGGGGCATACAGAACCTAGGGATTTCGCGTACTCCAGAGACGGAATACACAACCCATTTGAAGACGGGCACGGCACGGGTCTTTACATGTAACGACGACACACTCACGCAGCTGTCTCCGTTGACCAAAAGCTTCGGGCGAGAGAGGGGTTTGCCTGCAGCCCCGGATTGTGCGAATCGTTTGCCCTCTCCTCCGGCGAATCGTTCCAGAATGCTTCTGCTTCTGCCGTCCGCCGTGATGTCCGGGCGGGTCCAGTTCCGGCCGCACTGTACACACTGAAGCATGTGTGTAGCACCTACATAGATGCGTAGGCCGAGGCCATCGCGAACATGCTCGAAAACAGGTATCGCAGACAGAAGCGAGTACGACATTGCCAGCGCTGCAACGGCGGAGAGGTCGCCTGCAACGCCCGACTCCTCCGGCAGACGGGGGCACTCATGCTTGCCAGAATCACCGCACCGGAACGCATTTTCCAGCGGCTCGTGCCCACGGACTGAGAAGAAACCTCCAACGGGCATGCAGAGGGTGTCTCTGATGGTCTCTTCGGGACCGGTGTGCAGAAAGACTGCGAAATGGCGTTGCGGCCCCTGTGAAAAGTAAAAGGGGCGGGAGCATATCGTGTGTGAATGGGCGGGCGGCAGCGCGCGCGGGGTGCGAATATCACCACCCCCACGTGAGCGCATTCGCAGATTCCATACAGGGTCATGCTTCTCTCGCTCGTTGGCGGAACCTCGAGAAGTGATGGTGTCGCCGACCTCAGCCGAGACTCGATCTCGGAGCGGCAGTCGGGACTCGAACATGCCGTCTCGTATGCAAATCCACAAGGCGCGAGTCGTCGAATGGCGCTGTCGCCCAGAGGACTTTTGTCCAGCTTGTTCTCGTGTTGTCTCTTTTGCGGAGAGGGGTGTTTCGCGGCCACTGTGAGGCATGACTTGAGTAGGAGAAGGTATTGGAGTGCTTAGACTATAGGCTGGAATGATGACACGGAAACTCGATACAGTGCTCCTTCTCGCCGGGCCGAAGATTTCGATTCCTTGGCAAGTATAAAAAGTAACTCGAGCATCTGCTACGAATCTGTCCATTCTTGAGTTTCATCCGATGCCCCCTTGTTGTCTCCCTAGCAGCGCCCAAGAGGCATATGCGAACGGGTAGCAGTTGGCAACGGAGTACGGCACCAGCCGTGGATTTGCTCCTCTCGGCCATCTCGAGACGGTCGCGGGCGAGCGTTGAGCCGAGGAGCGACGCCGCACCGGCAGAGGCATAAGAAAATGGCCTGCTGGCCGACCATGATCGCCCTCGATGTGACAATAGTTCCCTTGTCCGAGCCAGCCAGCGTTGCAGCCATGCGGCACGGCCCAGAGCGCCCATCCGTACTGTGTGCCCGCCTCCCGAACTACGTGGAGGCACACGTCCATCGACTCTGCCGTTCGTAGGCGCGGTGAGGAATAGATAGCACTTGGCTACGTGTCTGGCTTTGCCAGTCAGAAACCCTATCTCCCCCTCCCTTTCTACATCGATCGTGCCCGCGGCCGTGCCGTCTGGTGGACGAATAGCGCCGCGTTCAACTCCGCCCGTTGCCTCCAATCGAACTCTTCCTGGCCTCCTCGTCCTGCCCTCCCACCTCCCAGATGCACCCGAGGCCACAAAGGTGATTAGTCTCGACTGTTTCCCGACTCCGCCTACATGTCGGTCTGCGCCCCGGACACAGCACACAGCAGGTTGCGACGATGCCACTCGTCGGCTATTTCGTGGGGGGTGAGCGGTCTCAAGCTCGGCCCTCTGTCTCAACTAATCGGACTGTCTTACGCCATTTCCTGCCGCGAATGGCCGGGCTGTTGGGGTCAAGTGGGCAGGGTCATACGAGCCAAGTAGCCTAACGGGCGGGCCGCATTCAGGCTTAAACCCATGATTTATCCAACAGCGCTCGACGATGGATGCGCGCCGCGACAGGAGGGCCCGCGAGAGGCGGCACGTCGGCGTGGCGGTCTGCATCTGCAGCCCACGACCACGATACGGTCGTCGATGGGTACTTACTGCTGCGTGTAAGCGTTCCGATGCTAGGCGGAAGGGACATGAGTTGAGCCCGGGCAAGGAGGTGTTGGGGCGAGAGCGTTCTCCACCGAGGTGTAGACCAAGACAGCCGTGCTGGCGGAGAAGAGGAAGAGGATTGGTGAAGACGGCGAGGACGAGGACGAGGACGATGATTATGATGATGATGATGATGATGATGATGATGACGGTCTGCACGCCTCCGATAGTCGATGTAACTTGACGGTCGGTCCGGGCGGGTGATCACAGCCCCAAGGCTCACCCATACGAGAGACGATAGCCATCAGTGGACGGCTATTCAACCCATTTCGGCGCCAATCCTGACGCCACATCCTCCAGTCAGCTGCTCCAACATTGTGCTCCCCTCTCTCTCCCCGTCGAAGCGGCCGTTGGTTCGCCTGGCCTCGTCGCCGAGCACGAACTTGTCCACGCCAGAGCGCACGTGTGCCAGGCGCCAAGGTCGCGGAGAAACATGCCTTGGCCCTTTTGCCCCTTCCAGCCGTCCTTGTGGCCTCTTTGGGCGCTGCCATTGCGGCTCAGCGGTGGCAATAAGCACGACTCGCGCCGCCCCCACCCCGATGCGGACCTGAGGGCTGGACGGACGGACGGACCTCGGGCTAGACAATGGCTCGTCCCGTCTTGGCTACAGGCATGATGGTCGATAACCCGCCCCGGCCATGGCGAAGGCCCGGCAAAAAAAAATCTACGATGGACCGGTTGCTATTCATAGAATACGAGCCCGCGCCTCTATCCCCGCCCCCTCCACCCGGCCCCGAAAGCCAGGACCATCGTGGCTCGTTTGCCGCTACAGGGCTTTGCATCGCTCCCTCGCTCTCTCTCTCCACTCGTTTGGCATGCACCCTACGTAGCATCTGCGGGTAGCAAAGGCCGGAGAGGTCGCATATCACGAGAGGCCCGGCCTTGGCTGACGCAGGGTCTCGAGCCACCCGTTCCCAACCTACTGGCTATGTGTGCACGCGCGGTTGAGGCTTGCAGCCGTCAGCATGTATGTACTCTCATGCCCATCTGGCCGATGTATCTCTTATTTTCCTTTTTTATCCGAGATATCATCCATCACATCACACCGGCGTCAAGCGAATTTTCGTGTACTTCGTTTGGCGTACCATTGTGAACTTCACCGTCAATGGAATGCCAGGGGGCTGGCTAAGATAACTGGTCCAGCAACTTCCTTGTCCGGCCGCCCGCTCCTCTATACGAGCATGTCAGGAAAGATTGGGACCAGGTGGCCACGTCGGTCGAGGCCTTACTTCGCAGGCTATGCTGCGATGACCCCCCCCTGGTCGAACCGTTGTGCGAGGTGGGCACATAGCGAGGCGGGTGAGGCGTAAGCAACATATACAGACATCCATACATACGAACTCCTCTCGCAACGTATCCGGGGGGGAGGGGGCTTCTTTTCCTTCTTGTCTCTAAGAGTCTTTTACGAGGTGGGCCCACTCCGGCTGACTGCCGATCAGCCCGTGTTCGGAGGAGATTCCGGCTGCCTCGATCTAGATGGACGCCCTCCCGGACGAATCACGACGGCGGATGAAGTCATAGGGATGCGGAAGTAGACGCCTGTCCGCAGGACCATGTAACATTACCATGGACCGAGAAGCAGAGAGTGCCATATCGACGGCGAGACCTCGCCGTGTATAAAGGCGTCTCGCGTACTCCTCTCCAAGAGCATTCCATCCTCATCCTCACTCAGTCGTTCCATTCTCCATCAATCACTCGCTCGCTACCAGCATCACCGCAACACAAACACACAAACAAACACAAGTCGACCACCCGGCAACTCTTCACTCGCAAGACCCTCTCCCAAAGCAAAGAACACCCGCCCACCATGCAACTGACCACGACTCTCCTCGCCTGCGTCATGGCCGCCTCGTCGGCCCTGGCCGCTCCCGCCGCCGCCGCCGAGGTGTCCATGATGGCCGCCAAGCCGCAGTGGACCATCGTGGAGACGAAGCGGGTGTGCGACAAGACCGACAGCAAGTGTACTTGGACCTTCGGCATCAACACCCACCAGGACAAGGTCCCCGTCACGGCGTGCAAGCACGTCGTCAAGGGCGACAAGGACGTCAAGGCCTCGCGCGTCAACGGCAGCCCGCCCTCCAACTGCGGCGACTTCACCATCACCTCCGGCTGGAGCGGCCAATTCGGCGAGGGGAAGGGCTTCACCACCCTCTCCGTCGTCAACAACAAGGAGAACCTCATCGTCTGGGCCGGCTACACCGACAACCAGGTTAAGGAGGGCAAGGTCGTCAAGCCCGACCAGTCCTATGCTCCCGTCAAGATCGAGAACTAAGCTGGGGCTATCGGGGAGAGGAAGATGCACACAATCATTCATACTTTGCCGGAGACGGGGGGATAAACTCACATTCATTCATGCTTCTATCGTCTGGCAGGGACTAGCGGTTGTCATCAGATACATAATGTGTTACACGACGGAAGTGGGTCGGGAGACCGGTTGTGTTGTACAGCTGCCAAGCATGCATGTTTGATGAAGCTTGCATTGGTGTTTTCGTACATACGGATGAATTCCAAGACTATATAATATCTCAACAGCCTCATCATCAAATTTTGTGAACGGGGATTTGTGCACGCACTTTGACCACATATTCCCGTAAATCACCCCCCAAGTCGAGGCCTTACCTTTATCTAATCTTTAAGTCTTAGGAGGGAGCTTTGCGCACCTGAACTGACCAGAGAAGTGCCCCAACTTCAAGCTAGTCATTTAGAACGGCCATTTCGACGAGGAGCCCCTACCTTTTAGCTGGAGGGATACCGGGGCCCAAACGACTCGTGCCACTTGTCTACGATTTCGTTGCCCATGCCCGCCGTGATCATGTCGTCGCCCTTTTCGAGCTTGCTGCCGACCTCGTGGATGAACTCGTCAACGGTGAGCGTGCTGGGGTTCTTTTCCTTCTTGTTGTCGTCCGGATCCGACCTCTCGCGATGCAGGTCTGTGGCCACCATCGGAGGGGCGATCTCGACTACGCGCACGTTGGACTTGGCGTTCTTGAGCTGGGTGCGGAGATTCATGGACCAGAAACGCAGCCAGGCCTTGGTGCCGTTGTAGACGGGGTTGATGATGGAGAAGGGCACGAAGCCCAAGACGCTCGACACGTTGATAACGACGGCTTGCGGCTTGGACCGGAGATGGGGCAGAAGGTGGAGTGTCAGGTGCATGGGCCCCCGAATGTTGATGTTGATCTCCTGGTCGGCCTTGGAGAGGAATTCGGACTCCTTGACGATGTCGAGCGGCCGCTGGACGCCGGCGTTGTTAACGAGACAGTCGAGATCGGGATGCTCGGCCGTGATCTTGCCAACGAAGGAGGGGATGTCGGACGTCTTGCCCGTGTCTAGCACGTAGTAGCCGCTGGCGCCGATTTCTCGGGCCGTCGTCTGCAGGTTCGATTCGGTGCGGCCGGCGATGAGCACCTTTTTGCCCTTGGAGATGAAGTACTGGGCCATGGCCTTTCCGATCCCGCCGCCGCCTCCGGTGATGACGGCGCAGGCGAAGCCGAGGGGGTCCCGCGCCGGTACCATTGTGAGCGGAGGTGCCAGGTAATCGGACCGTACTTTGTTCCTTGTCGAGTCTGTATTAAGGTCAGCGCCAAGACGGCAAAACGAGTTGCACAGTCAGTGGTCGGAATCTACAGCAATCATCTTTTTTTGGGAGAATTTGCGTAACCACAGGTGGATTTCTCAATCTATAAGTGTTTTCATTTCGTCAATGTCTTGGCCCAATCGCGGTCTGCGAGGGTCATCAGCTAACTAGTGAGTGAGTGACGCTTAGATGGCGGTATAGAGGACAGTAGGGAATAGATGGAAGACGTCATCACTGCATAGGCCCGTCTCCCTCCACTCGGAGCATCGAGACTTTGCGCCGGTAGTCGAAGCTATGCGGTCAAGCTCGACTATATTTCCAATGTGGTAGGGCTTGTCGCTGCCGTCTATCGGTACCAGGTCGGCAGTGATCAAAATCGATTCTGGCAGGGTGCCCGACGGCAGCATGCGTGGTCTCGACTCCACTGCCCGGCAAAGCATCCGGGGGTTTGCCTCTTCTCTTCTCTTTCTTCCTCTTCCTCCTTCTTTGTCTTATTTGCAGACCATCACGGAACCTGCCAAAAAATGCATCGGATTGAGACATGCCGGATGTCGCCACCAGTAAGGGGCAGAGAGGTGTACCAGCTTGAGTCCAAATTCAACGTACACATGGGGTCTGAGAGACGAAGGGCGGCTAGCCGAGGCTGGCGCGCCCAGCATGTATGTATTCACATCGATTGAAAGGATTTCGCGATAGGCAGGCAGAGCTGCGTGAACGATATGGCAAGTCTTGACGTATGCGGGGGTATGGCTGCATTCTGGGCATGGTGCTCGTCCCTCGTGGGCTCGAAGCGCGGGCGGTTCGTCGAGACGTCAGGGGGAGCAGAGGATTGCTGCAGCCGTCGTCGAAGTCGTCGTCGCCGTCGGTGGCCGCAAGTGGGTTGTGATGCCTGGGCCAAGTTGGCTCTGGTAGGTGGTTTTTAACAACTGTCAACATTCAAGGAGAAGAAAATCCGATTGACCAATCGTCATGGTAGGCACTGGCTGGCCTCGGCCACTGCAGCGAGGGACACAACGGGTTGGCAGATGCACGGAGCCGACGAGGAGGGCCGAAGTGCAGCGGCAGGAGCAGCGAGGCTTCCGAACTGGAAGCTCTGGAGGGCAATCTCGTGCGAGGGGGAGTCGACGATCCGTGGTCTATGTATATGTATGTGTGTAAGTATGAGAGTTTCGATGAGGGTGAGGACGAGGAAAAGAGCAAGAGGAGACGAATGATGCTGAGGGTGTGAGGTTTTAAGGTTGTAATTCCTGTTGCAGCTGGAGCGAGGCTGGTCCGGCAATTCATGCGCCACATCCCGGGACTGGTCAGCACGGTTGATAAGATACCTTATCGCGTCACAGACTGCTGCCGTCTCTGCTTGATGGCGGTACTCGTGCAAGGGCCGCGTTCGACATGAAGAGGCGAAGTATTACCCTGGCTGGGAACGAACCTACTCCTGAGTCCTAAACAGCGTTCGTCAGATGCCAATTCTTGGCGATGGGGTTTTTTTACCGCAGACTTTGGTTCTTGCAGTGTCTGGCACGGTACCTGAGGCGCAGATGCGCAGGTACCGCGCACCGCCTCAGGGGACGATGCCACACCTCGCCTGGGTAAGACCTACAGATGCTAAGGTAGACACGCACCTTGCTGCTGGCTACTACCGAGTCGTCACCAGACCAGACTAGGAGACGGGAGATTGTTGGATGCTGGCCGGGGCGACGACGTCTGATGTCGGCCCTCGAGCGCAAGTTGTGCCAAGGCGCCGCGCCGCTGGCTGATTGCAGGCCCCGTCGCCGTCATCGCCCGGCCGGTACCCGCCGCTACGGGCGGGCCTCTCCAGACGTTAGTAGGAGCACCAGTAGTACTAAGGTAAGGGAGACTGGGGTTGATTCTCCGTGGCATCAAAAAAAAGGACAGAAAAAAAGGGAGGAAAATAAAAGGACCAGCGCGGTTGCTCGCTCGATTGGGGCAAGGCAAGTCTGCCGAATCAGCAACCTTAAATCAAACGTGGGCTGTGGACGGCCTCCGTCTCTTTCCCCTCACTGGCCCGGGCTGGTTGCCGTGGTGCCTGGGCCTGACACAACGTCCGTCGTCATCTCTTTGTTTCGACGACACACTTTTTCCTTCTCTTTTTCGTTGTCTCTCTTCTTTTCTTTTTCTCCCGGTGTCGGGAGACAGTGGTGTCTCTGCTCCCGATAGTCTTGCCCCTCGTCCTCGTCCTCGCCCTCTTCGTCCTCCTCGTCTTCGTCCTCGTCCTCGTCCTCCTCCACCTCTTCTCGCTTCCTCCTCTTCCACCTCTCTATCCTCCCCTTGAGCTTCGGTCCGCCCGCCCGCCCGGCCCCGCCCAGAGCGGGCAAACAGACGGATCGGTGGATGACGGATGGGGTGCTTCAGCCGCCCGGCGTTTGTCTGCTGCTGCCAAGACTCCCCCTTGTCGCTTCGCTCGTGCGCGCGCGCGCTGCAGCCTCTGGCGGAACGAGACAGCGCTTGTGTGTGATGGCTAGCCGCCCTGCCTCCCTCGTCTCGCACAGCCCCCATTTGCCCAGCATTTTTGGCCAACCTGAGAAGCCCTGCCATGACCGTGGTAAGCAATTGGCGTCTTGGCGGCAGCCTGTGCTTGGTGGTATCGAGCGCCATTGGGCGGCGACCACCTGCTCTGCATACAGCTGCTCGTTCGCATTCGATACCGGATTGCTTCCCTGGTAGCAGTAGCAAGTCCAGGGTGCCTTACGTAGTCGTGGTGGTAACAGTTATTGCATTGCTTGAAGAGGTAGTAGCCGAGATTTCCTCCCTCTCTCTGCATGGATGCCTTCTCGCAATCAATTTGCTGCGCTGGCGGCAGGCTTCCACATCTCTGACGGCCCTACCTGCCTTGACCTACCCGCCTGCTCCTTCCTACCTTGGAAACCGGCCTCTTCGTCTTCCATCACCGTACCTTTCTTTCCTCGCTTCTTCCTCCGCCTCTTTCTCCTTCCCCTCCCACACACTCTCAGCCTTCTCCTCTCGTTTCCCATCTGTCCGCCTCTTCGGCCCTCCGTCTCTCCGTCTCTCTTCGCTGCCATTCCTCGGCATTTCCTCTCTCGATCGACGCCACCATCATCGGCTTGTGTGTTGGCTGTAAAAGTTAAAACGAACGCCTCTGAAAAGCACGTGGGATCGATCCCCAGCTTGCCCCCACGCGCGCGCCTCTCTTTGCCTTCTGCCGCCTTCGTCCTTCGACTCACGCCGACCCTTGTTTTTTCCCCGTCTTTTGCGGCTTACCTTCGCTCTGCCTCTACGCTGCCCGACACTTGTTAGTCCACAGCCCTCGCCGCTCTGCTTTGCCTCGGCTCGCCAACTCGCATTTATCCGTTCTCTCGCGACCCACGCTATTCTAGAAGCCTTCTGTGGCCTCCACCGCGTCCTCGACATCGTCTTCCACCTCTTCCACTCCACAGGCGAGCCACGGCCGATACCGAGCACGACATCGCGGGACAGAGTGGGCTCTCGCTCACCCTAACCGGACAGGTGCCTGACTGTTGGGTGCCGTTCCCTTCTCGACGGCCTCCTTCTCGACGGCCTCCCTCTCCTGCCGCTCGCCATCATGTTTCCCTCGTCACCTCCAAGCCTGTCCCGGGCATGGCCACTGGTTATGGCTGGAAGCCTGCTCTTGGGCGGCACTGGGGCCCAGGCACCGGGGCCGGCCTCGACATACAAGATCGATACTCCCGGTACGAGCCTCCCTTTCCCGTCTTGCGCCACTCGCTTCTCTTTCTCTCTCCTCCTCTTCCGTAGACCCGAGAAGCAGAGACAGGCCGACTAACTCACCCTGCGCGGCGCCCGGAACAGATAACATCCGCGAGTCGGCCAGCACCTTGGCCTACGACCTGATGCTCCTGTACCCGGGCAACAAGACGGGCGGCATCCCGGGCACCCTGCCTGGCCCGCCCCCGGCCGGACCATACTACTGGTGGGAAGGCGGCGCCATGATGGGCACCTACATCGACTACTGGCACCTGACGGGCGATTCCAGCTACAACAAGGTCGTCATGGAGGGCATGCTGCACCAGGTCGGCGACAAGGAGAACTACATGCCCGCCAACCACACCATGTCGCTCGGCAACGACGATCAAGGCTTCTGGGGCATGTCCGCCATGCTGGCCGCCGAGAACAAGTTCCCTAATCCGCCCGACGATAAGCCCCAGTGGCTGGCCCTGGCCCAAGCCGTCTGGAATACCCAGGCTGATCCCAGCCGCCACGATACCACCTGCGGCGGCGGACTACGCTGGCAGATTCCCTTCGCCAACGCCGGATACAACTACAAGAACAGTATGCCGCTGCCAGTTTAAGCCCTACCCCCCTTTCTCGCTGCTCGCGGCTCTGGGCGTTCCTCCAACGTCGCCCATGACGGCTAACACGCGCGTCCCCTTCCTCCTCTAGCCATCGCCAACGGGTGTTTCTTCAATATCGGGGCACGACTGGCGCGCTATACCAAGAACGCGACATATGCCGAATGGGCCGACAAGACGTGGGACTGGCTCTGGGGCGTTCACTTCATCGACCACGAGTCGTGGCGCGTCTACGACGGCGCCCACGTCGAGGCAAACTGCACCGACATCAACAAGGCCACCTTCTCCTACAACATTGGCGTCTTGCTGCAAGGCGCGGCATTCATGTACAACTTTGTAAGTCTCGCTCTCTGCGCCCCCTGGCCACGGCTTCAACAAGACCACGCCAGCGACCCAAAGTTTTCGCGGCCATACCGCTGACAACTTGGATCCGCCACAGACGGAGGGTGACAGGAAATGGGCCGACCGCGTGGACAAGTTGACAGAGCGAATCCTTGCCGACTTCTTCCCCAAAAAAATCGCGTTCGAGGTGCCCTGCGAGGTCCGTAAGGGCGCGTGCTCGCCCGATATGCTCTCCTTCAAGGGCTACGTCCATCGCTGGCTGTCGGTCGTCACGCAGGTCGCGCCCTTTACCCGCGACAAGATCCTCCCGGTGCTGCGCACCTCGACCGAGGCGGCCGTCAAGCAGTGCACGGGCGGGGAAACGGGCCGCATGTGCGGCTTCTACTGGAGCGAGGGCGTCTTCATCGACCCGGGCGTCGACCACACGTCGGGCGCAGGCGAGACCATGAACGTGCTGGCGGCCGTGTCGAGCCTGCTCATCGACGGGAACGGCGGCCCCGTCACCAACGCGACGGGCGGCATCTCCAAGGGGAACCCCAATGCCGGCGGAGGCCGCGACAACGGCGAGAGGGCGCCCCGCCCCATCACGGGCGGCGACCGTGCCGGCGCCGGCATCCTGACCTTTTTGCTGCTCGGCAGCGCCGTCGGCACCTTTGTCTGGATGAGCTTGTTCGAGTAACGCGGCCGGGGAGCGGCAGGCATCCGGTGTTTCAGACAGGCGTCGCGGCGTTGAGCGGTTGATATCCCCCACCCTTTTTGTTCTTGCAATTCTCGTCTTTCCTCGCTTCGGTTTTCTTCTCATTCTTGTTTGATAGTGGTTTCCCTACTTGATGCATTCACGAGCCATGTGGTGGGCGAGGTGTATGCGACATCTTGCCGCGAAACGCATGACGAAAGATTAAAACAATGCCCTCGGGCTGACGAGAGAACTCTTGGGCCACCGGGGTCTGGTGGCTTTGCATTGTGCTGAGCTCGTCGTCCGCTCGGGATGCGAGACAGCGACAGTGGAATTGATAGATATGTACATACTATCGAGAATGTGTGTCAGTCAGATGAATGTGCGAATACTATCTCTGTATAAAGGCTTGTCAGGAACAATCGCAAACTTTAACTTGCACGCGATACACCTCTCACATGATATCTGGGTGCGCGTGTAATTGCCGGTTGGCCACGGACACTTTACGCCAGATGACAAGCGACGGACGGTGAATTAAACAAAGTTCAAATACCAGCAGTCGTCTCGGAAAGAGCAAGATGAACGTATCAAGCAAGACTCGTTTGAAGCTATTTTCCCTGATATAGGCAGGACTCAGAAGCAGGGTCGGTTTCATGGCTCGAAGAGCGTGAGGGAGGGAGAGGATGGATGCTACTAGGTGCCAGGGTCAAAATAAATCTGGTCCCTCAAATCCCTTATTAAGTTACCAATGCCAGTTCACCAACTGGCACCAACTCTAGCAAAAAGAGACGGCCAAGAAATGAAGAACGAGAAAGGCCCTTCTCAGCAAAAAGAAGAATCCGAACGAGTCAGATTTTCAGCCTCGACAGAGACAGGATTCGAACCTGCGAGGGCGAACCCACATGATTTCTAGTCATGCCCTTTGGACCACTCAGGCACTCTGTCTATTGGCTGATTGGTGTGAGGACTGGGAGCAAATGCGGCTCATTAAGATGCCGCGCTTGGAGCTTGAGCCCACATGCCGCGCAAAGTGGAGAGCGAGAGAGAGAGAGGAGACAGAGGCCCAGGGTATGATTGCTGAACCGAGACGGGGCCCCCGGCAAGATGGGCCGGGTAGTTAAGTGGGCGAATGGACGCGCTGCGTGAGAATTGGAACATGGACTATGACGCTATCGCGATGCGATGCTGAAGGCAGGCAGGTCGGCGGCCGACAGAGACAGCTGTCGGTATTGGATTAGTACCTCCTACTAATGCACTAGCAGCCGGGAGTGTGTAGCAGCACAGTCGCGTCACGGTGAAATGATGAGGAATAAAGTTATGCTGTACTCCCATGCAGGTAGTGCATGGCCCCGCGCATGCACCCCTCGATAAGCTCAATCGCGCGCCCCGTCCCTTTTTCTCCGGGGCAATCCGCTGACGTCTGGACATATTGCAACTCCCTCCTCTGCCACGGCCCGAATCAACCGACGTTAGATAGCAGCATCCAAAGAGCACGAGCCCCGAAGCAAAGTGCGTGAAGATGAGGCGCACCGTCGTGTCCTCGAGCAGCGACACGTCCGACAGCGACAGCGACGCGTCGACGTCGAGCCTGGACGAGGCCGACCCCCCTCGTGCGCGCGCCTTTCTCGACCTCGAAGCCATGGAGGAGTCTTGCTCCGACGACGACGACGACGACGACGACGACGACGATAGCGACGGCGACAGTGTCGGCAGCCATGGCGGCGGAGGCAAGTTCGAGCAATTCATGCAGCTGCCGCCCGAGCTTCGCGCCCGCATCTGGGACATCTTCTGCCCCCACCTCGTCACCCGGGCACGCCTGCTCAGGATCAACATCACACTCGTCGGGCACCCGATCGAATGCGACTGGGCGGCCAGCGACGGCTTCGCCCTCGGCGACCAGACCGAGGCCCTGCGCCGTGTCATGGCCGTCCACCGAGAGTCGCGACAGCTGGCGCGCCGCCTCTTCCCGGACACGCTCACCCTCGGCCGTGGTGCCGACGCGCCCCTTGTCCACTTTAACAAGACCCAGGACGTCATCCTCGCCCAGTTTCTCGATATTGATCCTTTCGGCTTCTCAAACCCCTTGCCTAGCTTATCTGAAGACGTTCTCAACGCTGCCGTCCACACGTGGAGCAACGATCGCGAGGGCAACTTCCCCGGCCAGTTCAACCGGATCTTGGGCCTCTTCCCCAACATGAAGCGCTTATATTTCTGGCGGTTTGACAACCGCATCAATACGTGTGATCTCCGCTGGATCACCTCCGACTGTGTCCACCAGAACCGAATCGAGACGTGGGAGAAGGCGCCCGGTCTGGGCGAGGATACCGAGTCCTTCGCCTGCTGGCCCAAGGTGGACCGCCACCCCGACTTTGCCAAAGTGCACGTCCCCCGAAGCCTCCTGCAAGACATGCCCGAATACGTCAAGGACCAGCTGGAGGGCCGCGGCATCGAGGCCTGGCCCCTGGTCTTGTTCGAATTCTCCTCGGGCGTCAAACGATATCATCACTTGCATCTCACCAAGGACGGGAGCTGCCCCGACGACGTCTGCGACGACATGTTCTTGGACGATGGCTCCCCCGACTTTGGGGCTCTGGACTGGTATTTCCATCATCCCGCGCTCGACTTCCTCCAGGACGACTACGAAAGCTCCGGCATCGATGACGGCCCGCTTGATTCTGACTCGGCTTCTACCACCACCTCCACCAGCACCACAACCTCCTCCTCCTCCTCCCCCCTTCCGCCGGGAGAACACACGGCTCCGATCGCAGTCTGGAGCAGTCCAGAGCCAGAAACGGACGAGGCGGAATCGGACCAAGAAGAAGACCAGCCGGCAGAAGCCCCCCGTCGCCCGCCGAAGCGCAGGATCGTCGACGACTCCGACGACGACGAGGAGGGCGACGACGCGCCCCGCCAGCCGGCGACCAAGCGCGCCCGGCTGGCGCGCCCCATCGCCGCCGACTCCGACGACGATGAGACGGACGCGTCCTCGGCCGGCGCCCGAAACACAAGCGCCCGGCCCCGCCGTAGGCTCGCCGGCACCCTGTCCGACTCGGAGTCGTCGGGCAGCGGCCACGGCGCGCCGAATACGTCTCGCGGAGCCGCAGACTCGGACTCAGGCTCCTCGAAGCAGAGGTCCACGACGCCGCCACGCATGTCGCTGGCGGAGCGGCTCGAGCTCCACCGCCAAGCCCATCCCGTCTCCTCGTCCAGCGGCGACGACGGCGTCTCCTCCCCGAGCGGAGACGACGAGGACATTGCAGGGGAGGACGAGGATGAGGACGAGGACGAGGACGAGGACGAGGACGAGGACGAGGACGGGCTAGTGGACCGAATGGCCTCTGAGTCGGATGGCGAGAGTGATGGGACGGAAGAGGGGGATTGGTGATGCTTCTCTCACGAGTGCTGATTGTGCGTCCGTCGAATCGACATTTTAGGTAGACACTTATGCGACAGTGCTATTCTTGGTGTAATGCGCCAGAGTTCGGCGACGATTTGGGGCGCGGCACGAGAATCCAGCTGATTGCCGTTGCTGAGAGAAGCCCTGTCAGAATGGGTTGTAGGACGGTGACACTGGCACGCGCCGAGACCAGACCCGTGACGATGGGAAACAAAGAGCCGCCCATCTGAGCGAAGACAAAGACGAAGGCCAGGGCGGTCGAGTGGAGATGCGGCGGGAAAAGCTTGGAGCCGAGAGATATGCCCTATATGACGCCGGATCAGTTGACGGGATGCGAATAGAGGCATATAGAGAGCCTAGAAGCGGACAAGTCGGACCGACTCACGGTAGCGAATAGCGGGCCGGTAAAGAAACCAATGAGACTGACGGCAATCGAGGCCGCGATGATGTTTGGTACCCTATTGTTTAGACAGACTGTTTAGCAGCGAAATCCGCTCCCGTGGCCGATCATCCTGTTGCGGCTCGACGTGGGTGAAGGGCGGCCTTGACAAGGCTGACTAGGTCCGGGACTTACAGCCAAAAAACAAGCTGGAGGGCGATGGCAGAAAGCGTGTAGAAGAGCACCATGTTGCGCTCGCCGAATCGGTGTGTCGGCTCAGCCAGGAGCAGCCTGCCGAGGAGCGCTCCGCCATTGAAGCCGGCCGGCACATAGCCCATTTGCGATAAGTTGCCGTGGCGGACATCGACGAGATACTCGACGACCCAGCCGCTCGCCGTCAAGACGGAGCCGAGATAGAAGAAGAAAAAGGTGCACAGCAGCCAGACCGAAGGCATGGCCAGGGTAGCCTGGATGAGGCTGGCGGCACTTCTGTCACCAGCAGTAGCCTCTCTACCTTGTGCGTAAGAGCTGCCGGAGCCATCTTGAAGAGAGCGGCTTTGAGATACTGCCGGAGCGGTCTGGCGCCGCAGCCGGATTGAGCCCCGAAATGCGACGAAGACGGCGACCAAGTTTGCGACACCCAGGCCCAGGGGGAAAGCGTAGAATAGATACCAGCGAGAGACACGGCCGCCAGAGGCGGCAACGGCCGTGGCGACAAAGGGCCCGACAAGGCAGCCGGCCATGTAGGAGGCGTGGATGAGGGCCAGCCAGCGATGAGCCGCGCCCTTGGAGGCCGCCACCAAGGTGTTCCCCTGGGTGTCCTGAAAGGCCTGGCCGAGGCTGGCGAGCGCGAACGAGGCGGTGAAGAGGCCGAGGGGCGGGCCCCAGGCGCGGAGGGCGTGCGCGGCGACCTGGCAGAGCGCGCCGACGGCCAGCACGGCGCCGAGATCGAGGTGCTGGCACAGGTGCGTGCTCGTCAACGCCGCCGTCAGCCAGCCGACGAAGCTGGCGCCATAACTGCCGGCCAGGTCCGGGTGTCAGAATCCGTCAAACCCCAGTCGCCTCCCGGCACACGATCATGCCGCGGCAGATCACGTGAAGCTCGGATCTCGAGGAGGCTCACATGCTGGAGACGATGGCGGTGCTGATGCGGTACTCGCGGAGGACGTAAGGGAGCAGCGCGCCGATGCTGCCGTCGTTGACGCCTGCCACCAAGAAGGAGAAGCCGACGCTGGCCAGCTGCAGATGACGGGTCTTTGCCTCGGCCCGGCTCAGACCTGTGTCGGGTGGGGACGGCTCCGAGCCGGTCGCCGGCGCGGACTCGTGCTCCGGGGCCGTCGGCCGATCGAGCTCGAGCGCTTCGACAGCAGGTTGAAGCGTGGTCGTGGCCGTCATAGTCGTCGGCGTCGTCGGCGTAGCCGTGCTGCTACCCTCTTCTTCTGCTCGGCATGCAGTTTGATGTCCGTGGGACGATACGCGCTCGAATCTCAATGAATTGAATATCCGACCGGGCTTTTCGTTCTTCCGAGCGGCCGGCGGCGGGAACCGGGGCTCGGGGGGGAGCGGGCCGAGACGGTGGGGCCGGTCGCGATCTTATCCCCCGCAACTCCCGACTTTACAACACATTTTTATTTGCCTTGCCCATTTCTTTACACATTTTAGCAGAGAGAACGCCTCATGTTGTAGGTGGGACAGGGTGCCAAACACGCGAAGTCACCTCCACGGCCCAAGTCAAGGGTGAAGGCCGCGCTACATTTACGCTGTGCCATGGCGGGCTGGAGGCTTGCTGCAACGTGATAACAAAAAGGAACCCCTTCGCAGTGTATTTGCACTAGCAATATGTCTGGCAGACATGAATAGCCACGTTCACAACGATCCGTGTCTCGCTGCGTCTGTTGACCCGCATGGGGCGCCACGCGATAGCTTGGGTGGCGTTGCCCAAGTCGA
The DNA here is from genome assembly GCA_002591385.1 of Cordyceps sp. RAO-2017. Classification (NCBI taxonomy): domain Eukaryota; kingdom Fungi; phylum Ascomycota; class Sordariomycetes; order Hypocreales; family Cordycipitaceae; genus Cordyceps; species Cordyceps sp. RAO-2017. The sequence goes on along the minus strand of NJEV01000105.1, from coordinate 3,060 downwards.
GCCCGCTAGCGATGCCGGTTGGAAACCCTTCCGAGTGACGAGAGCGAGAGAGCTAGACGGCCGGGAATGAAGGAAGGGCCAATACTTGGGCCTATTACTCCTCAGATCTTGAAATTTCGGGCGGGTGCAAGGCTGGAGCCGCTTGCGCATGGACTGTGCTATGACCTCGTGGCCTCCTGATTCTTAGCAAAAGGGTCGGAAGGAATTTGGGCTAGAATGCATGTAACGGTTGACGTGAGCAGCCATTCAGTCTGGGCTGTATACGTGCCGATCCATCGTGGCCATGTACACTTGACGGCTCTACCTTCACTGATACTGTTCGATCATGTCAGCCCTTTGCCATTGAAGTCACGGCGTATGCTCCCTTTGCGCCCCAGACATGCCGGATGCGTGAAAACACTTGGAGCCGAGGGGCGGCCGGTTAGAACAAGCAATAAGTCAAAAGGCCTAGTTGTTACTCGAACATGCATCCGCAAGGTTGCGCGCTCACGGCCGTCCACGCCCCCTCAAAACTAGCTTGCTTTCGTCCGGGCGTCCTTCCCTAGCCGCCTCTCTGTCTCGTGGTAAGCCAAAAGGAAGCCTCGCCTCGGATGACATCAGCGCTCAACACGACCACGGAAAGGTCAGACGCGGGTTCTTGAAGGGGATCAGCGCCAAGATCAGCGCCTGCGAGTAGTACGCCTCTCGATCGACGGCATCATCCGTCAGGATGCCCACGGACCCGCTGTGCTGCTTGGAGTTCGTCCGCCCGTGGACCAGGTCGTCGGCGTGCCCGAGCTCCATGCCGTCGCGCAGCAGCCTGGCCGCCTCTTCGGGGAGGCAGTAGGCCGCCGTGCGCGCCCTGCCCGCGCGGCCGTCCCTGCCGACGACGACGATCCAGGCGAAGGACTCGACGGGACCGCCGCCCGGCGAGGCCTCGACGCCGCCCTCGATGCCGACCCAGAAGTCGGCCGCCGGCTCGGCCGAGCGCGCGTTCCCGGCCCGGTTCACGGCCCCCTGCAGCGTCTGCCCGTCCGACAGCGGCTGGTCCGGCACGCCGGAGGGGACGCTGACGCCGCGCACGTCGAAGCCGGTCCCGGACAGCATGCGGGAGAAGCCGTGGCGGGCGGCGCCGATTTTGACTGGGTTCTGCGAGGCGACGATGACTGTCTGCGTTGGCAATGGCTGATCCATGGCTGAATGGTCACCGGCCCTGGCTATTGAGTGTGTGGTCCGTGACACTGGCAGCTTGAGCACTCTGTTATGCTCCCTGGTCCGTTTGTGGTTGGCATGCAGGGTCTTGACGGCATGGACTTTAAAAAATATTAAAAGAGGATGACACATGATGCGAGCTGCGTCTTACCTCGGCATACCGAATATGCGACAAGGGTCAGTCTGTAGTCAAAATCTGTATCGGCGCGAGGTTTGCAGAGAGATTTTCTCTTAGACTCTCGGTACAGACTGAATATATTGTTTGCTTGTAATCTAGTTTGCCTACATACATGAGATGGACAAACTCCGAGGGCGTGATCCGTGATAGCATGATCAAAGGTCGATGGTAGGCAAGTCCAATACATATACTAATATCAACGTCTGGCCTCGTGGCGCAATGGTCAGTTGCGATGTGGGAAGCGACGCTTGGCCGAGTCGCTATCAGCTAGGACCCCGGCCGAGGGTACCTTTTCTGACCCGATCGTGCGCATTGTTAGACGTATCGCGGTGAAGGTCCAGTCTTGACGCCTCTACTACTGCGCACCTCGAACGAAGCCGCGACGTACGAGATACGTAGTTACTACGCCTTCGCTGCGCACTGTAGATAACGAACAGAGAGACGATGGTATATTATATAAGTTAATCATTGCACCGTTGTCAACGCCCTTACTCGCATTTCCCAGTTCGTCACTGCCTCGCCTATACCGCTGGGTCTGCCAATGCGGCTAGGTAAACCACTCGCTACGGACCCCTGACGATAACCCCATCAGCGCAGAGCTCGTCGGATTGGAAAGGGCAGAGAGATAGAAGGGCGAAATACAGAGGGATACGTATGACGAGAGGAAGGTTAGAAGTCTGTTTCTACGCTACGAAAGTTGGAAGAACCTAAGCCCGCTACATGGAATAGGGAGGGTATGGGCAACTAAAGAGATATATTCACGTCCCTATCTTTAAATGGTTGATTTATCCGCTTTCTCGCCCAGCATGAGCAAGAACACAAATCCATTCACCAGAAGCCTTTCCGGTCTGCCAGGATACTTACAAACTCGATACATTTAATCATATATAACATTAAACACCGAACAAGACGAACGTGCAGCAGATAGGATCTGCGACGGGATAAAATAACTGCTTAAGTAACGAAAATGAGTTCTATTTGGAGATCAAACGGTTTTGGAATGTGTAATCCTTTACCTTGCTTCGCTAAATTGGCTGAAATGTTCTTCTGACTGTCAAATCTGCGGAACTTGTGCCAGCATTATGCACCTCCGCCTCGTTCGTTGCATGGACAGTAGACGAAGCTGGTGGTGGTTGCCTTTCACCGTTGGTGAATGTGTACGGCTTATATAGACTGAAAACTCTAATTCCTTGCTTTGAACGATGATAATCTCAAAATATAAAGGCTATTGAGCGTTGTACTGAGCACTCGGGTCCGAAACGTACATATAGCTTCAGACCCCAGATCGCGAATGACCTCGTAATGTAGATACCCACATACATGTATGAATGTGATAGCCAAAGCCTATAATACGCCACGCTGCACTCGCATCTCGAGATTTCCACAGTCCATGTGATGACAGAACGAGGCTTCGACGGCCTGTTAGAGGCGGACTACCTGTGCACTCGCAGAAGCCATATAACGTACGATTCGTGTCGACATTCAAGACCTAATAGTGGTCGAGACAAGGTGTTTAGACTTCGTAGGCAGCTATCATGAGCGCAGTATATATGGAACGTCGCTCCGGGCTTGCCCTCCACATACATGTGACATGAGGAGAGGATGGAGCTCGAGCCCAGCATAGAATTCGAGAGAGTTCAACTATGAAATATACATGTTGCAATATTGAATACTCAGTCGCGGGAGTCAGT
>NJEV01000104.1:0-38745 GCA_002591385.1 Cordyceps sp. RAO-2017 | reverse complement strand
GTCGGCGCTGAGGTTGGGCAGCCGCACGCCCAGCGCCTGCTCCAGCGCCGGCACGAACTCGACCTGCCGGAAGGGCCGGGCGAAGCGGGCCAGGTCGACGGGCGGCAGCGACGACAGCGGGCCGGCCACGAGCTCCTGGCAGCGCCGGGCCAGGCCGTCCAGCAGCTCCTCCGTCTCGGCCATCAGGTCGGCCAGGTTGCTGTAGGCGCTGTAGAACTCGCACATGGTGAACTCGGGGTTGTGCGTCGCGTCGATGCCCTCGTTGCGGAAGGCCGGGCCGATCTCGAAGACGCGGTCGACGCCGCCGACGACCAGCCGCTTCAGCCACAGCTCGGGCGCGACGCGCAGCGCCAGGCTCCGCTCGCCCACCGCCGACGACTGCGTCACGAAGGGGCGCGCCACCGCGCCGCCCGCGTTCTCGGCCAGGATGGGCGTCTGGAACTCGAGGAAGCGCTTCGAGTGGAAGTGCTCCCGCATGTGCCGCGTGATCTCCGCCCGCAGCCGCAGCACGTCCACGGCCTCCTTGTTCACCAGCATGTCGACGTGCCGCTCGTGCGCCCGCGTCCGCGCATCCGTCAGCTTCTCCGGGATCGGCTCCATCGACGGCGCCAGCAGTTCGGGGAGCCGCTGCGCCTCCAGCGTCGGCTCCCCGCTTTCGGTGAGCGTCGCCACGCCGTGGACGGCTGCGGACCCGGTCAGCCGGCGGTTCAAGATGACAAGTGGGGAAAAAACACATGGGACGTTGTCCTACAGATATGGTCCCCGACCTGTACGAGGTTCCTGAACAGGGCGAATTTAGGGTTATTCAGATGTCTCGCGTTCATACACTTTCTCTTGTTGACCATGACCTGCACTTTCTGAAACTCGTTCACAATGTCGAGAAAGACGAGTCCCTTGCCGGCCACTCGCTTGGACCGGACTCGGCCCATCACCAACACGACCTCCTTGTTGGGGACGCCCTTGGTGAACTTTTGCAGAAATTCCGGCACCGTATTCCGCCCTTCTGTCGACTCTAGTCGAGGATAGAGCTCGGCGTAGAGCGGCTCCTCGCTCTCCTGATCTTGCCGGAGCACCTCCTGTCTATGTTGCTTGTAGGGAGATGCATGGTCGTCGCCTTCCTCGCCCGGAGAAGTGGTGAATCTGGATTTCTTGGGCGGGGTTCCGGATGTCGCGGTGGCTAGCGCCCGGGACAGACAGCCGGTGGGAGCCCCCTGATGGACGCCGGTCGTTATCACGCAGGTCGCCGCCGGTCGCCGGAGCGGCAGTCCCGAGCTGTGCTGTGACACGACAGATTGGCGTGCCAGCCGAAGGCATCTGGAGGATCTCATCGCGGCTGAGAAGCAAGTCAGCCATCAAGGCACCGGCTCCGCTGGATTCGAAGAATCATGGTTCGGGAAAAAAGAGCGCGAGAAGAAGCTTGCGCGAGTAAGATCAGAGATAGGCAGTGTATAATCACACGCGGCGGATGAGCCGTGTCAATCGCAGCGGTTCTGAAGCGAATGTGCGAATTCATCACGTGTCGAGAAGCGCTAGAAGGACGCAGAGAGCCAAGGACCTACAATCATGGCCGTGGCACGAGACGGACGGTCTTCGTGCGATGGCTGCTCCTGAAGGCGTCGCGAGCAGAGCTATGTTGATGCAGAAAGAAAGGGCAATTTTTCGTGTCCAGACGGTGCGCGGCTATCGATGGCTGGTTGCGGACCAATAGGAAGCGCCTCCGTCTCATTTGGCCGGAGCGGTGGTTAGTCCGTAGTCGTACCATGGTGTAGCTGTTCCTTATCCCTTTGGCTACGGAGGAGCGATGTTACTCGCAAGGATGTAAGCCTAGCGCGCCGCGCGGCCAGAGGCGTCCGCGAGAGGCACGGCGAGAGGCACGGCGAGGCACGGCGAGAGAGGCGCCGGCATACCGAGACTGCCGCGCCCGATAGGTAAGGCATATGAGGCAACTTTACAGGCACGCAATGCGGCGTATGTATATTCTCTCATTGCCATTGTATTGACTCGTTAGGTCCGGCGAGATCGTCTTCGGCGGCGGCGGCGACGGCGGCGATACCCGTAATGTGTTGTTAACGATGGTGCCTTTCCTACGTTGAGGGGTGCGATCGGAGGGTACATACGATTCGCGGGCGATTCGCGGGGCACAAGATGTGCCTTAAAGCTGAGCACAGGACGATCAAGGTGGCTCGCACGATATACCTACAGTAGTAGTAGAGCACAGGAAGGATAACTACCTACCTAGGTAGGTACCTACCTACGTAGTAATCGACGCTACTCTGCGCGAGGGACGAGTGAAGAGTACGTACCTTACACCTACAAATACCTCTTTTCGGATGAGTGGCTGCAATCCCTACCGGTGGCTTGTTGGGCACCTCTGCTGCACTCAATGGGATACAGGATTCAGGAGACCTCAAGACTCGTCTCCGCTCCGGGGTTAATCGGGCAAATTGTCTTGGAGTCGTCGACATGGCGCTCCACTAACCCCATTGAAGGAGACTCACCGAGGGTCCGCATATCACGTGCGCATTCTTGACGGATGATGCCTGACGGTCAGGCATCCCCTCGGACAACAGACGATACACGTCAAGGGACCCACCCGGCACGACTACAAATTCTCTCTTGAGCACCAGCGACATCCACCACCACTACACTCTCGAGAGTCCATCTGCTCATGTAGAGCATCACAGCCGTCCACCACTTCATGTCCACGTCCATATCCTCCCTGCCGCAACCTTCCCTCCACCATCAAACACGGTCGCTCTCGCTCGAGCGCACCACTGAGGCGTGAGCGAGGACTTTTCTACCGGCTTCGCAAACATTGCCCAGACTCGATCGGCCGACTCACTCGTCCGAGACGCCTCATTTTGCATCGCCCGGACGGCTCGGCTCGACCATTCGGATCGTCTCAGATGTGTGGCGTTACGGCTCTACTGGTCCGTCCCCACCATTCTGAACCCTGGCACGACACGGCTATGAGCGCTAAACATTCTCTCAGCTGGGCGATACGAAAGCCACTACGGCTGCCATCGACTTGCATGAGTCTCTTTACCTCCTGCAGCACGTGTGTACTCCTCCATTGCTTGCTTCCTGGCTCCGCCTTCGGTGTTTGACCGTACCAGTTCTCGTGCTAACATCGGCATCTTGAGCAGCGTGGTCAAGAAGCTGCCGGCATTACAGTATGCCAGGGCGGAAGAATCTACCAGTGCAAGGGTAATGGCCTGGCTGCCAAAGTCTTCGCCGAGGGTAGACGCATCCAACAGCTTCCCGGCTACATGGGTAGGTCGACGCGGCCTGCATGCTCGGTGTGTCTAAACTAACCTTTCTCAGGGCTGGGCCATCTGCGCTACCCGACCATGGGGACGTCGTCTGCGTACGTGCTACCCCGAGAACTATCCCCTGTATTGCCGCTCACAGAGACTGCTGTCATAGGTCCGAAGCACAGCCTTTCTATGTCAACTCCCCGTTTGGAGTCTCAATGAGTGTGAATGGTAACCTTGTAAACACCGAGGACCTTCGCAAGTTTTTGGACGAGGAGGCTCGCCGCCATGTCAATTCGGATTCCGATTCGGAGCTTCTGTATGGGACCGTCAGCTAAATGCTCGTCAAGAATCAGGCTCAAGTGTACTGACTGGTGCTCTCCAGCCTAAATATCTTCGCACATGGTTTTCAGAAGCTCGGCAAGACTCGCGCCAACTCTGACGATATCTTTACTGCCTTGGGTGACGTCTACTCAAAGTGCCAAGGAGCGTTCGCGTGCACTGCCATGATCGCCGGCTTTGGAATCCTGGGCTTCAGGCAAGTTGCATGCACAAGCGTCTAGCAACGTCTTTTCGTCTGCGGAATCTAACTCAAGTAGAGATGCGAACGGAATCCGGCCCCTCTGCCTTGGATCGCGACCTTCCGCTACCACGCCTGGGACGACAGATTACTTCATGGCATCGGAATCCGTCGCCTTGAAGCAGCTCGGCTTCGGTGATATTGTAGATGTATTGCCCGGTCAAGCCGTCTTTATTAAGAAAGGGGGTGCTCCTGAGTTTCGGCAAATCGCTGGACGGAAATCCTACACTCCAGACTGCTTCGAGTATGTCTACTTCGCGCGTCCGGACTCGTGCATCGATAATATCTCCGTCTACCGCAGCCGGCAAAAAATGGGAGAGAAGTTGGCGATGAAGATCAGGGATCTGCTGGGGGAGAAGGCAATTGAGCAAATTGATGCTGGTACGTCACATTCGCACATGTTTCCATACCGTTCGAAGAGTCCTAACGTGTTTTACAGTCATCCCAGTTCCCGAGGTACGACATTCTCCGGTACCCCTTGATGACCCGTACATGATATAAGCTGACCTCTTTCCTACAGACGAGTAGTATCGCAGCAGCTACTCTAGCTAGCAAATTAGGGAAGCCGTATGTGACTGCTCTCATCAAAAACCGATACGTCCACCGCACATTCATTCTTCCCAATCAAGCTCTGCGGCAGAAGAGTGTCCGCCGCAAACTCTCGCCCATTGAGTCGGAGTTTCGGGGAAAGAACTTGATCATCGTGGATGACAGCCTCGTTCGCGGAAGTGAGTAAGGCCCATCGTTGGTGCTGCTGATTTACGCTAATCCACATATCAGCCACGTCGCGAGAAATCGTCAGTGCACTCTTTCTAGTTTCACGCACGAGAGGCAACGCTGATGGAGGCATCTTCCAGGTTCAAATGGCTAGGGAAGCAGGAGCGCTTCGAGTCGTGTTTGTTTCGTGCTCCCCGCAGTGCACACACCCCCACATCGTAAGCCTGACTACTATTTTCCGGGTCTGAACGACACTGACTGTTGGACAAGTATGGCATCGATCTTGCGGACCCTGTTGGTGAGAAGTTACCCCTGAGACAATGGCCCTTACCGCAGCTGCCCCACGTAGTACTAATTCTCGGTGTTAAAGATTTGGTGGCGCATGGCAAGACACGGGAAGAAATTTCCAGGTATATCGGGGCCGACGATGTCATTTTTCAGGACCTCGATGACTTGAAGGCCGCCTGCATGGAGGCGGCTGAGGGTACGAGTGAGGTCGAAGACTTCGAGGTCGGCGTCTTCTCCGGCAAATACATCACGGAGGTGCCTGAGGGATATTTCGAGCATCTGAGCGACCTTCGAAATGGTAAGCGGGGGCACAAGGCTGGCCTTACGACGATCAAAGCCGGCGGAGATGAGGGAAGCCTGGTCAGCAGCTCGGGGCCTTCGAACGGGCCGTCCGGGGGAGAGAATGCTGATGGCATCAAGATCCCGGAGCACCAGGAGGACATCAGGTATGCGTTTGCTGATTTTGAAATTGGCTTGGTCTACATTGACTGACACGGACTCGAACAGCCTCTACAACATTGCGAGCGAGCTCACAGTTCACGAGAAGTGAAAGCCCGAACCATTCAGCAAGTCGACACGTTCGTGTTGGTAAATACAAAATTCATGTTGTTTACGTCATGTGTATCGTTGCCACGCCAGGGTGATCTGTTTATACGTGGTGTTGCGCCAACAGGCAAAAATGGAACGCTCCAAAAGATCAATGCTCTGTCATGGCGGCTTTGGGCTCGTTGCGGTATACCCCCCCAGGCTTGAGAACTCAGTCTTAGACTGAACGACAGTGAGTGGTGTTCGAAACCAGTAGTAGAATAGATACGATTAAAGGTAGCGTAGCGAGGCGTACGCGAACCCTCTAAACCGCGTACCTACTTAGAATGCCGTTGCCGTGGATAGGGATCGAAGGGGGGGTATCTACGCGCTGTTTAAAGGTGGCATGCCGGACTCAAAACTATCACGCCAACAGGCAAAAGTAGAACGCTCTAACAGATGCTCTGTCAGGGCGGCTTTTCTGGCTTTGGGCTCGTTGCGATACGTGGCATGTCGGACGCAACCCGCGAGATCTGGGCCCCTCCGGATATGTCCTTGGTGATCGTCAATAACCTTGGCAGTATTACCATAATGGTTATTGCGCGGCATGGCCGACTATACCTTTTGCAGAGTGAAGGCCCCCCGAACTGTGAATGTGTGAGCTACGTTACAGCAGTGAATAACTTGATTCCCCCGCTATCGCTGATCGTGGCCGAAGCGTTTCTGCGCTGGCGGTTATGAGGGTCGACATCGTGACAGCACGCCAGAGGACTGGAAGAAATCAAGAATCAGATGTGATGCGCACGCGGAGTTTATCTCAAGGGCAAGGGCCCAGACTTCAGATTTACGACCCGTGGTTCAAAAGACGCAGGGTACGACTGAATGGACGGATCTGTTCACTTCTGATACAAAGCCAGTTGAAGACGATGATCTTCCACGTCGTATTCCAAAAATCCTGGGTCCCTGCCTTGAAACAGAGAATAGTGTCTTATTCAAGACAGATGAATGTCTTTGAATAGACGGGTTCCTGAAGCGGCAAGCACAGAGGATCGGGCTGTCGGTGACATCCTCCCATCAGGGCGGGCTGATCATGTCTCAGGGAACCTGCCTCAACTGTCTGTCTGCGCCACCAGGGATGCGGTTATCTGGTCCGCCCAAGGGGGGACAGCTATTAAACTTGGAGGTCCCGGAATGCTTTGGGTCGGCAGAAATCTACGTTCTTGGCAGAGCAGCAGTTCTCGAAGCCCACCGCAGAAATCAGTCTCGTCGCCGAACACTGGGCATTGGCTCGCGAAATCACGGGCAGCGGCCCCTTTCATCAGAGGCCATGGACCTCCTTCGGTCGCCGATATTCACGTCCCATGTAAATTCGCTTATGCAGATGCAACACGTGCCCGGTCTGGCCATCGCGATCCTGCAGAACGACACGGTAGCTTCCACGGGTTACGGATGGGCGTCCATCGACCCGCCCAAGCCGTGCACGGCGGACACCTTATTCGACATTGCCTCGGCCTCGAAGTCGTTGACTGCTGCGTCGGTCGGGCTTCTGATCCACGACAATGTCCGCTACCCAGAGGTGCGGTACAATGCCACCATGTCGAGCTTGCTGCCCGACGACTTCGTCATGGCCAAGGAAGAATATACCAAGGAGGTCACCGTAGCAGATGTCCTGAGCCACAGGACAGGGATAGCGAGGTATATTTCGATGACTTGAGTCCTCGGTGGCTTTCGTACTGACTGGGGTGACGTGATACAGCCACGACCTATCATATTTCGGTTCCGGCGCAACACTGCCTGATGACGCCAGGTCGGTCACGAGGAATCTACGCAACTTGGACATAGCGTATCCATTACGGTTCAAACACGTCTACTGCAACATGATGTATACCGTGGCGTCGTACTTGGTTGAGAAGAAGAGCGGGCTCCCCTTCGCCGACTTCCTCGAACGATACTTCTTCGGGCCCCTGAACATGACGTCGACCAACCTCCAGCCGGGACGCGCCCGCGCCAAGGGACTCGGGGACCGCATAGCCACCGGATACGTGTGGCATAACAAGAGGAAGCAATACCAAGGGCTCGAACTGCTTGACAGTCCCGAAGCCCAAGGGGCCGACGCCGTGATAACGAGCGTCAACGACTACATCAAATGGGTCAAGGCCATGGTGAACCACGAACCCCCCATCACCAACGACATCTACAAAGGACTCGTCCGACCGAGGATAGTCGAGGATGAGGGAGACAGCCCACAGCGGCCGTTCACCTCACCAGCGTACTACGCTGCCGGGTGGGAGACGTACTCTTACCGGGGCCACACGGTCGTCAGTCATGACGGGAGCGATATTGGCTTCCACTCATATCATTTCTTCGTCCCCGAACTCAAGGCCGGCGGCGTCATATTCGACAACTCGGACAGCGGCGGCCCCATCCTCAACATCCTCATGCGAGAGGTCATCGACGAGTTCCTGAACGTGCCCAAGGCGAAACGGGTGAACTGGGTCGCGGTCGAGACCGAAGGCGCCGAGGCCAAGGCAGGCGCCCGACTGGAGGGAGATGCGAAGGCGGAGGACTTGCGCGACCGCTGCCCCGGCGTCAGAGAGCCAGAGCCCCAGACCCTACCGCTCGACGCTTACACGGGAAAGTACTGGAACCCGGGTTACCGCGAGATGACGGTCCAGATCAACAACGGGAGTCTCTTCGTCGACGCCGGCGATCGATCGATGGCGTTCACGCTCAAGTTCCGTCATCTATGCAACCAGACCAAGTACACTGCGCACTCGAGATCTCCTGCCTCCCTAGGATTCGCGGACTCGGACGACCTGGATGCTGAGTTTCGGTTGGAAAACAACAAGGCGGTCAGGATGGGCTTGCAACTCGACGACGACTTGCCCGGGTTCATTTGGTTTGACAAACGCGAGGCATGAGACTGCAAGGGCAGTTTTCTTATTCTTGTAAATTAGAACAAAAAATTCACCTCGCGATCTGCATTTCAGTAATGACGGTCGGTTTTTGAAGTGAAAGACAGTCGTGAGAGGCTCTCCTCTCTGTTGGTGGCTTGTGAAGATGCGCGCCAAGGGGGAGCTCCAGCCTTCGCACGTGACGCCGTCCAGGAGCGAATCAGAAAAGCCGGCTGGTGCAGGCAAGGAGAGCCCAGCCTCAGCCTCCCCCCGACAACGTCGCGCGCCGCCGTCCCAGCCTCCCTTGGATTCGCATCGTCGCGCCTCGCTGTCGTCCATCATCGACGTCCAGCCATGGCTCAGCAGCCTCTGCCACCGACGGCGCAGCCGACCGACATCTACGGCGGAGGTGCGCCGCACTTCCTCTCCCCTCGCCGCACCTGTAGCTGACCTCTTTTTTTTTTCTTCTTCCCTCCCGCTCCGCAGACGAGGTCTCTGCCCTTGTCCTAGATCCGGGCTACTGCAACACGCGCGCGGGCTTCGCCGGCGAAGACGTCCCCAAGTCGATCCTCCCCTCCTTCTACGGCCACGTCACCAGCGATCCGCCGCGCAATGTCTTTGGCGACGAGTGCCTCATTCCGCGGGCCGACTTCGAGGTCCGCAACTACATGAACCGCGACAGCGTCGTCGAGGACTGGGATGTGGCCGCCAAGATCTGGGAGCACATGCTCATCAAGCGCCTGCAGCCCGAGCGGCCGACGTCGCCGTCCAAGAACGGCCTCAACGACGACCTGAAGGAGCAGGAACAACAACAGGAGCAAGCGCCGCCGCCGCCGCCGCCGCCGCCGCCGCAGGACGGCGAGGGAGACATCGCCATGGAGGATGCCGAGGCGATGGAAAAGCCGCTGCAGGAGAACCCGCTGCTGATGACGGAGGCGCCGTGGAACACGTCCAAGTCGCGGGAGAAGGCCATCGAGATCATCATGGAGAACTGGGGGTGCCCCGCGTTCTGGCTGAGCCGCACGCCCGTGCTGTCGGCCTTCGCGGCCGGCAAGGCCACGGCCCTGGTCATCGACGTCGGCGGCGCCAACACGTCCGTCACGGCCATCCACGACGGCATGGTGCTTAAGAGGTCGATCCAGCGGTCGCCCGTCGGCGGCCTGTGGCTGTCGTCCCAGATCCGCAGCCTGTGGGAGACGTCGGAGCCCAAGGTGAACTTGGTGCCGACCTTCATGGTGGAGAACAAGACGCCGGTCGACGCCGGCATGCCGGCCCAGGCGCGTCTGCGCAACTGGCCCTTCCCGATCAGCGACTCGTTCCGGGCGTACGAGGACGAGCGCGTCCTGACCGAGTTCAAGGAGTCGGTCGTCGAGGTCTGGCGCGGCCCGGGCCGGTACAGCGTGCCGGGCAACGAGGACTACATCAAGTCGCAGCCCGGGCGCGTCTTCGAGATGCCCGACGGCTACAACCAGATGTGGCGCGAGCAGCGGTTCAAGGTGACGGAGGGCATGTGGGACGAGACGGCCGGCTTCCCCACGGCGGCCGAGCCGGAGCGCCTGACCAAGGCCCAGACGATCCCGGAGCTGATCCGCACTGCCCTGGGTGCCGTCGATGTCGACCTGCGCGGTAATCTGCTGGCCAACGTCGTCGTCACCGGCAGCACCAGCCTCATCAACGGCTTCAACGACCGGCTCAACAACGAGCTGACGGCCATGTACCCGGGCCTCAAGGTCAAGATCCACGCCGCCGGCCTGACGAGCGAGCGCCGCTTCGGCGCCTGGATCGGCGGCAGCATCCTCGCCAGCCTCGGCACCTTCCACCAGATGTGGATCTCGCGTAAGGAGTACGAGGAGAACGGGCCCAACGTGGTCGAGAAGCGGTGCAAGTGAGGCCGAGCCCGACCTTGCAGGGAGGAGAAACTCTGGTCATGCGACTGCGTGGCGAGACGTGCATAGATACCTGGCGTACGGAGTCTGGAAGAATCGAGGGGACAGTGCACTGATGGCGGGACGAAGAGGAGGTTGACAAAAAAAAAAGAGAAGAGTTGCATCTGTATCCTCAGCCGTTCGTCTTCCGCCTTCAATGGGCACACGACACCTCTCTGGACAGGACGAGAGTTGACGGTGGATGTTCCTTGGGTTATACAAACACCTACGAATGCTGTTGTAAGAGAGAAAGCTAGCCGTCGGCAATCCGTCCCGTGCCGTCGAGCACCAAGCCCGATCCCGGCACTCTCGCCCAGCACGGAGTCTACCTCTCCCGTACGCGCCTGGCATGCACTGTGCCTCGCGTGCCTCGTTGGAGCGCACAGGGCGGAGGGGGCAGAGGCAACATGTTGTTAGAGGTCCGATATGATATCTCGGAGAGACTGGTCGAAGAGATGCTGCGATCCCAAGGATTGCCAGGAGACGTAGTACTCGTCCCTGAAGCTGATCCGCGAGGCCTCGAGCTCAAAGGGCAGCCAGGCTTCGTCAGGCGGCAGCTCGGAAGAAGGTGCAGATGCGAACCGGGGCAACTCGGCAGACTGACGCACGAATGGATTCCGTGGACGTACGTACTTTCGCTTGTCTATATTACCGATGGCAAGGCTGTCGTCTCTTGGCCGAGGGGGTTGTGGTGCCCTTGGTCTAGGCTTGGCTTCTCTTCATCATCACAATCAACGCTGCACACGTCCCGTCCTTAAGCGCGCTGCCGTAATTGCAAAACGAAAAAAAAAAAGGACAGAAAACAGAGAATATGAGACGAGGTCTCTATCAGTCCGTCGACTCTCCTTGAACACTCAGCGCTGCCTTGGCGGTCGCCGACACTCGGCCATGTCATAATGGTTGAATAAAACATCACCATCCTGTTTATTTGTCGGCAAAGTTGCGCAATGGGAAGATGGTCTGATGGGCTTTGGGAAAGGAGGAGGGACTTTGACGGAGCAGAGCGGCACCCCCCCCTAACAAAGTCGTGTGATCTTTGAGAGGGTGCTTCTAAGGCAATGGTCCTTTAAAAGAGAGGCCAACTCTCTGAGTGTTAATGTGAGGCTATCGTGAATAGGGGCTATATGGCTATTCGTTAGGAACTCAATAGTATGACTCTTAGATAAGGAGGCAGAATAAGATGTGAGGGTTTCTAGAGGTCTTGATGTACTGATTAAGCGATGGTCTTAGCACATCTTGTGATGCGGTCGGAAGAATAAGGTTTATAGTATATTAGGTAGGGCGCAATCGACATGGTCTTGACCGGCTACGAAAGTATGGTTTTTGGAGGGCTATAATGGGTCGATTCTGATAACCTGAACTCTTGTGAATCACGGAGCCCACTAAAGAGAGGCGTTGACGTGAATCCGATGATGACGATGCCGAAGCTAGGCTACGGGAAGGCGTCGCGAGCAAACTATGCACCCCTCTTGGTGGGACTAGTTGTGTGATGCCAGCTATATCGCGATGAGCCCCCGTCGAAAAGATAGCGGCCACGTTATCGCCTTAGCGAAGCAAGATGATTATATATTCATTAGTTCTCCATAACGACCTCGTCTGTGCTAACTATGTTGTCTGTGTCAACCATATTATCTTCGTCCGTGTCTCCTTTGGCTCCGTTTTTAGCCTTGTCCCATTGGTCACGTTCTAACGTGCTCCCCGGCTGTGGCAACCGAATATATTAGCAGTGATGCAACTCGCGCACGCTATTGGGTTTCGAAGACCGAACATAGTGATTAAGAGAGCCTTCACATGCTCCGGACGACCTCCCGCCAGACTGTTGAAGAAATAGCTCTGCAGATGGGCGAGCTCCGCGGGAACGCAAGTACACCGAGGTACAACACACCACTCCCTAACCCATTTGTCTCCGACAACGTCACCGTGTGCGTTGACGAGCACACCCTCTTCGTTGTAGAAGTGACCTGGATGCAGCGTTTGGGTGGCGTCGTCGTCGTTATCGGCCTCTTCGTCGTCTTTGCGAAGACGTTGGCGGAGGATCTTGCCGGCGTCCCGCTTCTGTAGGGCCCCGATCCGCAATATGCTGGACCGATAAGAGGACCTCTTGCTGCTCAGAAGTAGTCGCCCGCGACGAGGTTCGGGACTGCCACCTGTGTGAAGATGCCGTCACCTGCGCAGGGCAGGAACTTGTAGCTAGGCAAGCCATGTTGTCGAATGTCAGGCTGTAAAGTGCTCGTTGTCCGTGAATGCATGGATTGGCGGCAGAGTGTGTTTCGGCCCAGTGAATAGGTCCATAAGGACGTTGCCCCAGGTGAGGTCTTTTGTCGGTCATGACTGAGATGGTCCGGCTAAGCTGCAAAGGCAGGCCTCCTTCCAGTGTGATGCCATGGTCATGAGACTGCTCATCAAGTCGCGATAGCTGGAAGTGACGAAGATGGCTTGTAGATGACGATATCTGTAGGTGGCGATAGCTGTGGGTGGCGTAAAGGGGCCGAGGAAGAATGGAAAGGTTTGTTGAAGAGAATGAACAGTTCTAGGTTTGAAGAGCCAGAGAGCCAGCCCATTTAACGACCTGCCTTGTCCCGTTTGCCGTGGCCGACGCGAGCTCACGTGATCTTAAGGATTGACAGCTAGCTGGCAGCACGGGCCGTAATCGCGACATCGAGCCTCATACTCACATCCGTCCCGTCTACTATTTGACGAGACCGAACGGGAGGCGAACAGGCTTGTGAGTCAGACTTACTTGCAGAATTTGGAAAGATGGAGAAAACGAAGGCCTGCGTGGCGTTGCGACCGCAAAGGCTGATACTGGATGATTCACCTTTGAGCCCGGCTCTGCATCACCAGCAGCACGAACTCCGAAGTTCTGAGGCTCAAGCTATTCATGACTCCTCTCGTTGTTAATTATACGTCACATGTGTCTCTGTAAACTCCACGATTTTCATCACGATAGTGGCGACCTTCGAGATGGAGAGCGTTCACGACCGACAGTAAGGGCCGTTGTTTGGCCTCTTTGTCACACTGGCCGAGGATCCCAGTCCATATAGCACCCCAAAGTCTGAGAATAGTCTGTTCCGTCGTGCTATGGCTCGTAACCGCTTGGGTCTGCTGGTCCTCCAAGCCAGAATTGGTGACACCGCCAGCACGGGTGAAGTACAGGTTGACTAGTTGTACGTCACGCAATGTCCAGTCCAGTCTGACCCTAATCTTAGGGGCCAAGTGCCGCTGAAGAGTCTGCCGGCTCCTCTTCTTCCTCATCTCAACATATCCCGGATGCTTGTCCCGCATAGGGAGATTGGTCTCGCGCTCTACCTCCAGTCTGGATCGTCAGTTCCCCTCCTCGGTCGAGAGTGACATTGAAGGCCGTGGAAATGCTGCCGCAAGTGCCCAGAGCTTCCTTAGTTGAACACATAGCCCAGAAACGCGATCCTTCCCTTGACGACGCACAATGCGGTTTTCAGGAGAAGATAGATCATCTCGGCCGCCCAGCGCCATAACTAGCTGCGCTTGCGCCAAAGATCTCTCTTTTCTAGCACCTGAGTGGTCCCAGTGCTCCTTATTCGTTATGTGATTTACCTTGGGAGTCCTCGCCTATACTCACAGCAACCCGGTAGGTCTTCGAGATGTCAAACATCCTCGTGCCCAGCTGCTTGTTCCAGGCTTTGCCACCCATTTCCAAATCGTCTCCATCCCCGATGGCTGGCCCGAGGAGCGTTGTCAATATGCGACCTGGAGCTAGCCGTTGGATATGGCGTCGTAAGCCGACTAGGCCATTCTCTCTCAGAAATAGATGGACGAGAAGCGCGAGGATGATCAAAAGGGTGGCGATAGACGCTAACGCGGCGGGTGCGATGTAGGCGTAGTCGATCCTCACTGTTGTCCTATACGGTGTGACGACTCTTTCCTGCTCCAGGCCAAGCATTCCGATACCTTTTGTACCGGCGAGGGCGTTGGCGGCAATGTCCGTGAATATCAGGTTTGGGATCTGGGATGCAGTCTTCGCGCTGGCGGCAAGAGTTGTCCACTTTTCTCTAAGTGCTGAACTTGACCAGCTGTGGTAATCGAAAATAGTGACGCAACTACCATCACCGTCGTACGCGTACGATAATGGTCTATTCCGACGGATTTCGGATGGTGATCGGATTTCATTATTAGTACAGTAAGCACTTGGCATTAAATGAGCAGCGAAGTTGTAGCCTGCAAGATTGTCGGATTCCCGAATGGTAAATCTGTCACGCGAATCGTCGAAAGCCGCCCGCATTCGGCCTGGGATGTAGAGAGAGTGTCGGTATGTAGTAATGTTCGGCCTATTCGCGTACTTCGAAGATATAATGCCCCAAAACGGACTAATCTGGTTAATATCGTATACGTTTCCGACGTCTTCGACGGCCCACAGGGGCATGCTGTCTTTATTTCGATATTGCTTTGGCTGAACGTCGATAACCTTAAGTCCTTCGAGATGGATAGCGGTGCTATTATACGTCAAAGTGACGGTTTTAATTATCGCTTTTATGGCGGAGGCGCAATTATAGTACGACATTTTTCCTTTATCGACTTCAGGCCGAGCGCCCTCAGGCGGGGAGGTCATGCTTCGCACGATTCCGCAGTGAACGAAGATATCGCGGGACGTTGCCTTCGAACTTGGATCGATTCCGCGGCATATATTATCTGGAATGACATACACATCTTTGATTTAGTACACGCGTTGGGACCACTAGTCTTGACTGAGTTGATTCAGTCGAAGTCGCCGGCCCAGACTTACGTATAGATGAGGAATAATGAGCGAACAGCTGGGTCAAGTTCGGATGATTTGGCAGTTCATCGAGCTTGTTGTCGCGTGCAAATAGCTCCAAATCGCTGGAAAAGTTGCTGGATACGGCAAATTCGGCCACCAAGATTTCCCAGGGGACCAGGTAGGTTCTTGTCCGATCCCGTGGAGAAGGATAGAGAGCCATTCCGGAGCTCGTCAAATTCAAGAGTTCCCTATGCATCGCCTGGTATAACGAGGCAGCGGCACGAGCCCGCCCTTGTAGGTCGGCGTTTCGCCGTGCGTCGCGCAGATCCGGCGCAGGTCGCTTTCCCTCAAGAATCGGAATGCCATCTCTATCAGCTATACCAACCTGAAACGGCACGTAATCAATATAAGGAGCGTAAGGCGGCAACTCGAGAGAAATGTTGGTATCGACGCATGAGGTCTCAGGCTCAACGAAGAGAAGGTCCTCTTGCCATTCAGCACCTAGGCTAAGGCCAGTTGGCACCGTATGGTTCCGAAACCCTACGCCGCCGTTAATGGTATCAACAATGAGCCCCTCGATGATATCGAACCGCTCGTTTAATAGGAGGCTCTTGATGTTTTGGAAATCAGCAGTGTTTGGTTGCTGTTTCTCCTCTGTATCATGCGAGTCAGGCATATTATTTTCCCATTGCCTCCACTGGATGTTAAAAGCACTGGACAAGGTACTGTTCTCGGCACCGCTGGAGAATAGTTCATAGTAAGAACGAGGAAGTTCTGCTGTCGTGAAGTGCGGCTCGTCGCTCAGAGGACATCTCATAATTTCACTTCCATTAAACCTAAAGAGAGGATGAGCAGGATTGAAGCGGCAATCCCGTAATATGCCCCGGTCGGTCAAGCGCTTCATCGTATTCCGGCCAAAGGTCGAGGGATCGGGCGCGTATACTAAGCGAATCCACGTCAGCTCGTATATCAGGGGCCAATGTCCAATTAATCTTTAAGCCAGTGGCATCTCTCACCAAAAGTTGCTGCCGTAGGTTTTCCCTTTATCGTAACACTGTATAGTCCCAGGGGCGTAATGACGGAGGCGATGGAGAGAAGGATAGCCACGGTGGGTATAAGCCTTCCAATCCACAAGATGCTTGGGCGTACGCCCCCATCGTACGCGCCGTCGGTTTGAAGTAAAAAGGGCCAGTACGACTGCTCCATGATCTTGGAGCTTGCAGTCCTACCGGGCGTCAGTCACGGAATCCTGGTGATTCTGCGTTGTGAACACCAACCATGTGGCTGCTGAGTTTGAGTACCCTAGCCGCTTCGAACATATATAGGCCAGGGCATTGGGACAGATTTGCCGCGCTAACGTGGGAGTTGTTCGTCACTACGAATCACGTCGTACACGAAAGGGAGGTTTTGCCTTCTCACCCAGGAATATTCCGGCTGCAATCATCGCAGATACGACGCTAATCTTTGTTTCAAACATGGCGTCGACTTTGTCGAGGGGGGGTTGCAAGCTATTTGGAGTACAACCCAGGGTCCAGACGCCGGCGATGTTTTCAGTTTTTTTTTGAATTTTGTACCAGCGGTTTGAAGAAGATGAGCGGCTTTGTCACTAAAGAACTCAAGAATGTGTGCGTCTGTATATGTGTATTTCTACCCCTGCGTGTCTGCCTTTTGTGTATACATGTTTATATATACGTAACTCTTCGTGCCCCCAGCACGGGGGAGTCTAGCTCGATGCTGGAGGTCGTTGGTCTGAGTTAGTAGGTTTAATCCCCCGACATTCTGATCAGCATCTTCAGTCTTGGACTCCATGTCGTCAGTTCTGCAGGTGTTTGGGGCGTTGGGGGCGTTGGGGGCTCTTCCTGCACCGCCCCTATATATAACGCCGGCGACAGCTGCTGAGGTTTGCTTGCTGCGACCTGCAGGCTGGTTGGCTGATAGCCCAGGCAGTGTTCAAGTTCATCTAAGGTGCCACGGCGGTTTTTCCATTTGCGGTTGTGCCTGAGAAGTGCTCCCGTGCATACAGGAACACATACGCCGACGCCATAATCAAATGGCAACCGAGCTCGAATCTTGCATCCGTTCCAAGCCCCAGTTGCGCATTCCGACTCTGCCCTATGAGCTGCAGTGGGAGCAATGAAGCCCCGAACCCCCAAGATCCTGCCGGGCCGTGCGACTACGGGTGCGGCATAGCCTCGCAGGATCGAAGGCTTAAAGGCTCGCAACGCGTAACGCCCGTCCACAAGGTCGGGTTTGATTCCTGCGGTCCTTTTGCTGCTTTGAGCACCATGCTCTTTCTGTTGTGCCCCCTTCATCTGCCGCCCCTCCTTGATATAATTTCGTCTGACTCGAGTCATCGTTATCTCGTTCCTTCCAGAGCTATCACGAATATGAGGTCGAAATGCTCTTCTTGGCAGAACAGATCGATCAGGAAAATAGAGAATTCCCTCTAAATGTATCGACAAGAGATAGAACGTCGCAATGGCCATAAAGCTCTATTTTTCTCTAGCAGAGGGCAGAGGGCACAAAGAGCGGAGGCGTGAGAGGCACGCACGAGAAAGGCACATGCGAGAGGCAGAGTCAGGCAGGGACGGGAAGAGGCACGAGAGGCAGATGTGAGTAGAGGCATGTAGAGGAGTCAATGTAGATGAAGGGCGTGGTAGATCGGGTACGTGCGCTCTATTAATCCTTCACGTAGACGAGAGTTGCCGAGGCATACGACAACGTCGACCGTAACGCTGTTCCATGCTCTATAACGTTAATACGATAATTGACTCTTTCGCTTATAAGGGTTACAAGACAGTATTTCACGCTAACATTTTATTGGCCTCTAACACAATGACTAGGCCTTGATGTTATTGTCACACGGGTGGCCTCCTAGGTAACGAGCAGCGAACGGTGAACCTCATGCCAATGCAGGGCTTGAAACGCTGGATGCAAGTGTTTTGGGACCCCCTGTCTTCCTATCTATCCTGACCATTTTCCACCGCGAGGCTGGACTGCCGTGTCCACATGTATTGTCTAGTTATACCATACCTCTAACTGCTAAGCCGCCAGTGCCCTTTCTGTCAAGCCCCCCAGCGGCGGCGGCACCTCTCGCTCGATTCCGTGGTTTCCTTTCGAGGACATGGAGCGATACGGTTCATTGTCCGGCGGCAGGACTGTCACAAATGTGCTCCCGACTGAGATGATGGGCAACACTTGTCCCAGGCGCCAGAAACAGAGGAGGCCGCCCACATCTACTCGCCCAATATGCGAGACGCCGCTACTACTCGTGGGAAACATCAGTCCAAGAACCCCTCCGCTGTTGCTCGTACATTGGACGCTTCCAGAGTAGCGGCAGCTTTCGCTCTGCAATGGACGCGCACGCACACTCGACCCTCACAAGAACGGCAAATCAGGACGGTTGGGAACGCGCGAAAGAAGAATCAGTCGATAGAAGCGTCGGGGAGACGAGTCTCTCTGGCGCAAGGCGCGACATACGGGGCCCGCAACTCCGACTTTGCACCGTCAAAGGCTGGACCGCGCCTTCGAAGCTATTCTTCCGCTCCGTTCACCCCAACTATCCTGCCAAACGATACGCGTCCCTGACCCAGTGCCAGTCGCTGACGGTCAGGTTGCCGTCCAGGCTGCGCGGCACCTCGTCGTCCAGGCTGTCGATCCAGATGTTGAGGTCTTGGTACTTGACGACCTCGGCCGCGGCCGCCGAGCCGCTGCACCGGCCTTGGAGGGTGAGACCTGCCCCACGCCCGGGTTCGCCACGCCCGAGTTAGATCCGAGCCGCGCTCTTTTCGAGCTCCGGGGGAGGAAGATGACGTACTTTTCAGTTCCCACGCGTTCTTGCCGTCGGCCGGGACCGCGCGGACCTGGAAGGCCGCGATGTCCCGGACGGCGACGGCGTCGGAGCCGAAGACGTCGGCCAGGTCGATGCGCACCGTCTCGTCGTAGTTCCTCGAAGGGGCCTTGGCAAGCGTCACGTTCTTCTCCGCAAACTGGATGATGATGTCGTCGTCCGTCCCGGCGCCGTCGAGACCCCATATGCCGTGGCCCAGCTGCAGACGAACGTCGAGCCTCTTGAACTTGGTGCAGGCGTCGGGCTGGCCGGGAGGCTGCACGGCCAGCGTCTTCGTCTCGGCGTCCTCCGTCTCCCAGTGCCAGTCGTCGAGGCCGATCCCGCCCTCGAGCTCGGCCGGGGACGGGTGTTTGGAGAACTTGCCGTGGCGGTTGAACCACGCGTAGAGGTCGTCAAACTTGCCGACCTTGGCGACCCGGCCGCCGGTACCGGAGCAGCGTCCGAAGAATTCGAGGCCTGAGGCGGATAATCAACATCGTCGACTGGGAAAGAGAGAAAGTACGGCGGTGGCTTACCTGCGAGCTCCCACGAGTCGGGGTTCGTCCGCTCGTCCTTCTTGGAATAGAGCCGGAAGGAGTTGACGTCTTTCACGGGGACTATCGGGGACCCGAACGCCTTGACAAGCTCGATTTCCCGCCTCGCGTCGAAGCCGCTGGCGGGGTGATCGGCAAGCGGGAAGGACGCCCTCCCGATCTGGATCTGGATCTTGTCGAACGTCCCGGCCCCGTCGAAGCCCGAGAAGCCCCTGCCGAGCTGCAAGCGAACCTCGAGGCGGTTGAAATCAGAGCAGTCGCCTGCTTCTTTCGAGACCGGAGGCCGCTCTGCGGCAGTGTCGGGCGTTTCCTTGGGCTTGGCAGCGCCCTTCCCCTTCAGCTTGCGTATCAAGGTATTCAGTTCGACGCAGGCTCCTGGCTTTGCCGTTGCTCGCGCATTGCGGTCGCAGATGGCTTCCCTCGGGCGTGTTTCGCAGTATCCTGAACCGGCTTGTCCTGATGCGTCCTGTCAGCCTCGACCTCGAAAGCACTCCTTTCTTCGCTCGGAGCTTTAGACGTCTGTAGGGAGTGCGGGCAGGATCAACGGTCGGCATTAGGTAGTGTTGGACCGGCCACCGGTCACATGTGCCCGCCACGTTATCAGGACAGCATACAGAGAGGCTTCACCTCTCAAGGCCACCACGCCTTCTCAGCTCCGCTTTGCCTCATCACCCGCGCCTTGACCTATGAATCCAAAGCTTGGCCTCTCGTGCCGAGACCAGTGAGGATCGGGTTTGCGACAGGCAGAAAGTAACACACCTTCATCGAGCTTATTGACAGGACGGCTTGAAAGCGACCTCTTGCTGTTTCTGTTGCCGCCCTGTGCCGCACGGGCTGACCAGTAGGAGAGCGCTATGGAAGCGATGGCGATTCTGCATTCCTCGCCGGTAGGACGGCCGAGCTTGAGCTTCCTTTGCAGATGGCGGGGGATTTTCACGGCGTCCCATGGGAAGCGCGCCATCTCCATGCCCTCCTCGTCTGCGTCATCGTCGAGATAGTTATACCGGATGCCGACGCCCGGCCAATCGGTGTGGATCAAGGGGAAGTCGCCTTGCCAGCCAAGCAGTCGTCTGAGTCGCTCGTCGGACGTGATGCCGTTCATGAAAACCAGGAGCTCTTGGCGCCGCGTCACGAAATCGGGCCGTGGGTTTGTCCAGCTGGCCTCCTCCTGCCAGTAGGACCAGGCCTCGTTGCGTGAGTCGAGCCCGGAAAGCTCGGGGTGGAAGCCGCTGGTGCGATAGTACTCCCACGCCGGGTCGTATGCTTCGTTTGCTTCCCAGTAGTAGGCCGCCGGTTCCGGCCCCTCCCGTCGCAGGTCGACGTCGGCGAACCTACGTACTTGCGACCATAGGATGCCGCCGACGGCAAAATAGTAATAGTTATCCTCACGGTCGTGGGCGTCCGCTATCATATTAGGCGCCGTGGAAATCTCATAGAGGTAGACATGTTCGACTCCACCTGTCCTGAGTTGCCTCAACGTCTCGTCTATGCTTTCGGCGTCGCCCGCTAGGGTGATGAATGCAGTGCCGTCGGAGTCGGCCGTCAAAAACCCGTATTGCTGATCACGATCTCGCGGCCCGAGCATCGGTATCATGCCGCCGAGCCTTCTGAATAATGTCGGATGCCCTTGCCCTCGCTCTCCCGCCCCTGCGATTCGCTGAACGTAGACGAAGTACACCACCTCGGCCTCGTCACGATGAAGAGGCACAAAGGGACGCGGCATTACCGGAGGGTGTTTGGTCACCTGAGGCTTTGCCTGGCAGCCCTCGGGCCCAAGCAACAGGCAGGCTACCATGGATGCGGCCAACATGGCCCTGTGCCACACTTGCTTCTTCATTTCCCCGGCACTCACGAGACTCTGACCAGTCGAGATCAGATGGGACTCCTGCAACGGAGAGAAGCTGGTCACCTGCTCGTATTGTCTGTCAGCCGTGGGCGTAAGAGGGGTGATTTATACTGAGGCGCACATATGCAGCCGTCGATTCGGCAGCGCGCTCCTTGCAATAAACGTGCACCTGCATCTTCATGGTACAGATGTGTGTATAATGATACCGACCACCGCATCGGCCTTGGCTACGCCCCGACCTTGCGGGCCGGACCGTTGGGCCGACGTCCGATTATAACCGGACTGGGCTTGCTATACGAATCCACGGGGCAGCCCTACTGGGGAAGAGCCGAAGTTGCCACAGTCTTGCTGAGCAAAACCAACCCGTTCAGGTCCGTTGGCTCGCTGGGGGGTTGCGCCCTGTCAGATATCGTCTCTCTTTTGAGGCAGTTCGAAGCTGATATGTACATCAGGCGACCAAATTATAAGTCACATATGTACATACATATGCTCCGTTCACGTGGTGCTGATGGTTTCTGGCCGGTAAGGTTGAGGACCCACGGGCTTCACATTACAGACAACGTGCGTATCGAGCCTCTAAGGCGACAATGTTGAAGAATCGGAGCGATTACAGACAAGCGTATCCTCTTCTGCTCCCTGAGCAATGCAACATGCTTGGGTGAAGTCTCAGACGGGGATCGTGGTAGGGGGACATGGCAGCTCGAAGCTAACTAGCTCCGCGTAAGAACATCAGGTTGATGGGTATCGTCGGTCTTGCAAGATATCCGCACTCACGAGTCATGCCTCACTCAAGCCTCGCTGGTTCGTAGTCTGGCCGGACGGAGCAGGTACTGAGGGCAGTACGGTTTCTAGCCTTTTGTATATGCCATGTGAATAGTAGATTCTTGGAGTGACGATGACTAGCCGTTGCTGACGACCCCTATCCCGACGTCGCCTTTGGATGTCCGACGACGTTGCCGAGGCCGGCCCACGAACTGCACACTGATACCGATATCCTCCCGGCAAGGTTAGAACTCGGAGCCTCGGGTTGCGGTGAGCGCCGCCGGGGACAGAAGCTGTAATGTTCGTATGCAGCGGGCCAGTATATCTGCATCGTCGGCACATTTCCTTGCCTGTCAGTTCTCGGAAGTCGGCAACAGGCCCTGACAGATATCGAGGTCTCGTACCGGGGGATCGACCAGCTGATTTCGACGCCACGAGCTTTCACGTCCTTTTTCCGGAAGCGTCCCCTCGCGCGGAAAAGGTAGGGGCTGACGGATCCACGGGGGGGGGGAGGTTCTCAGCTAACATCGGCTGATGTATAATTCGATCGTCGACATATCACGCGCATCTCTCTCGGGCTGATCTGTTCTGGACGCAATCCGACATACAGGTACGTACGTATAAAAAAAACGAGATGGGTCTTCGAATGGTCTGGCGGTCAGGACGGCTCGCCCCCCTCGGCACGACCCGCCGACCCAACGGTAGCCTCTCTCTCGGCGCGCCTCGTCTTGACCCAGGCGCCAAGCTCGGCCCAGATGCGCTGCTTCTCGGCCGGAGACAGGGTGGCGGCGAGGCCGCTGGTGCTGGAAGCGACGAAGACGCGGGCGCCGGGCCACTCGCCGTCGACGACGCCCATGTTCTCCTCGGCGTCCTGCCAGCCGTAGCGGAAGCTGGGGCCGACGGGGCGGCCTTGGTGGCGGACGCGCCAGATGCTCTCCCAGATGCTCTTGCCGACGATGCACATGGTCTCGGGCCGCCAGCGGCGGGCCTTTTCGTCGAGCAGGGCGACGCCGTCGTCCATCTCGCGCCTGCTGAGCTCGGCGCCGTTGCGGCTGGGGCGGGCGACGATGTTGGTCAGGCCGAGGGAGTAGAGGCGGGGCATGTGGCGGTCCTCGTCGGCGCGGCAGGGCCGCGGGGTGACGCCGCTGGAGAAGAGCAGCTTCCAGAAGAGGTTGGAGGGATGGGCGTAGGCGTGGCCGGTGCGGGCCGTCTGGATGCCCGGGTTGAGGCCGACGAAGAGGACGAGCAGGTTCGGGGCGATGGCGTCGGGGAGCAGAGGGAGGTGGGCGTACGTCGACGGCGGGGCGTAGCCTGCGCTGGGCCTCTTGCGCTTGCGGGGCGATGGCGATTCCGGAGCCGACGACGTCGACGGCGCGGCTGCCATTGGTGATGCCGATGCCGATGCCGTCGATGGTGATGCCGATGACGGCGCCGCTGATGGCGATGCTAACGCTGCCGGTGAGCGGGAGGATGGCGACGACCTGCGGCGCCGCTCGCTCGACGAGCTCGGGGCGCTTCGAGGAGCACGAGACGAGCGGTAGAGGCTCGCAGCGGCAGTCGACGACGCGGCGCCTCGGCGCGGGTTTCGACGCGGGAGTCGCGTCGATCCATCGTCGGCATCGGCGCGGTATCGGAAGCTGTCGAGCTCGAGCCGGCCGTTGAAGGTGGCTGCCGGCCCCGCAGCCGCCTCCATGCCCTCTGTCCTCTGTTCCTCCCGCGGGGCGACGCCAACAGACGTGTGTTGAAAAATTTTCGGTGATGGCCTCACTGGGCCGTAGCGATGGCGACGTGGTGGTGTGACCAGTATCGCTGTACGGTCCCAGTACCTTGTATATCCTTAGTCGCTGCTATTTTGCAGCAGCGACGGTGGGTGAGGCGGTGGACGAGCGCTAAAGACGCCTATCCCTACAGGACCAGGCCATCGTCTCAGGGATCCCGCGTCGCAGATCTCCCGCCTCAAGGACAGAATTGGGGGTTTTTTTTTTTTTTTTTTTGCGATTCCAATATTCAGGTTCTGTAATCATCAGCCGCGCGATGAATCAAGAGGCCAGCGTTGGCTGGGCTGCAAACAAAGCCCGACGATGTCGTGCGCGAATCAGCGGGTGACGGCCTGCCAGGCCGCCGTCCAGCCACGGCCGACGCACTTTGTCTCAGCCACCTGCTCGTCCGGGCCGTGGCGCTCGGCTCGTGATGGAGGGCGATGGCGTTCGGGGAGCCGCGATGGCAGACGGACGCTTCGCGGCGATCGAAACAGCGGTAAACTCGGACAGAAGCACGCATCGTCGCTGGGCCGGCCATGGAGCCCATGCTGCCATTGCTTTTCCTTTTTTTTTTCCACTTTTTTTGGTGGTGTATTTGTTGGCCGTTGCCACGGCGAGGCGCACGGCTGGCTGCTGTGCTGCCCCTCCTCGACCCCTCCTCGTCCTCGTCCTGCTGCTACTCCTCCTCCTATCCCTCCTCCTCCTCCTCCTCCTCCTTTTCCTCTCCTCTTCTGCTTCAGCCCCCCTCCCCCTCCTTCTCGCTAGTTATGCCCGTCCACGGATACGTATTCGTACCCAAATCCCTACTCCCCCCCTGAGCCCCTTAACGCCAGAGCTCGCCATACTTATTGTTAGCCCGACTCTCTCTCCTCTCCCCATCTCCTCTGTCCATCTCCTCTCCTCTCCCCTCTCCCTACTTGTCTGCCGTCAATTGATTGTCCTCGTCCCTCTTCCGCATCCCGCGCCATGGATAAAGTCAAGCAATTGCTGCACGGCGGCTCCTCCAAGACGGCGCCCGCCGAGCCCTCGCCCGAGGCCCTGTCGGAGCTGAGGGGCAAATACGACAAGGCCGGCCAGGGCCACGTCTTCACCTTCTACGACTCCCTCTCGCCCGCCGACCGCGGCGCCCTCTTCGACCAGCTGTCCGGCTTCGACCCGGCCCGCATCAACGACATCGCCCACCGGGCCCTCCACCCCCCGAAGCCGGCCGCCGATGCGGCTGCCGACACGCTCGAGCCGCTGCCCGAGTCGGCGACGGCCAGCATCCTCGACTCGGCCGCCGCCGACGTCGACGGCTGGTACCAGGCCGGCCTGCGCGCCATCGCCCAGAACAAGGTGGCCGTCGTCCTCATGGCCGGCGGCCAGGGCACCCGCCTCGGCAGCTCCGACCCCAAGGGCTGCTACGACATCGGCCTGCCCTCGCACAAGTCGCTCTTCCAGATCCAGGCGGAGCGCATCCGCAAGATCCAGCGCCTGGCCGGGCCCGACGCCGTCGTGCCCTGGTACGTCATGACCAGCGGCCCGACGCGCGAGCCTACGCGCGCCTTCTTCGAGCAGCACAAGTACTTCGGCCTCGACTCGGCCAACGTCGTCATCTTCGAGCAGGGCGTCCTGCCCTGTCTGTCCGACGACGGCAAGATCCTGCTGCAGGACCGGGCCACCGTCTCCGTCGCCCCCGACGGTAACGGCGGCATCTACCAGGCCCTCGTCGTCTCGGGCGTGCTCGACGACATGCGCGCCCGCGGCATCCAGCACGTCCACGCCTACTGCGTCGACAACTGCCTTGTCCGTGTCGCCGACCCCGTCTTCGTCGGCTTCGCCGCCGCCCTCGACGTCGACATCGCCACCAAGGTGGTCCGCAAGCGCGACGCCACCGAGTCCGTCGGCCTCATCCTCTGCAAGAACGGCAAGCCCGACGTGGTCGAGTACTCGGAGATCGACAAGGCCACCGCCGAGGCCCAGGACCCCAAGCAGCCGGGCGTGCTCAAGTTCCGCGCCGCCAACATCGTCAACCACTACTACTCCTTCCGCTTCCTCGAGTCCATCCCGCAGTGGGCCCACAAGCTGCCGCACCACGTCGCCCGCAAGAAGATTCCGGCCGCCGACCTCGCCACCGGCGAGACGGTCAAGCCCGACAGCCCCAACGGCATCAAGCTGGAGCAGTTCGTCTTCGACGTCTTCCCCCTGCTGCCCCTCGACAAGTTCGCCTGCATGGAGGTGCGCCGCGACGACGAGTTCTCGCCGCTCAAGAACGCCCGCGGCAAGGGCGAGGACGACCCGGACACCAGTAAGCGCGACATCATGGCCCAGGGCCAGCGCTGGGCCCGCGAGGCTGGCGCCACCGTCGTCTCCGAGGGCGGCGTCGAGGTCTCGCCCCTCATCAGCTACGTGAGTCCGAGATTTGCCATCCTCTTGCTGTCCCTTCCCATTCCCCCTGGCCCCTCTCCTCTCCGCCACACACACACAGACACAAACACAAGCACAAACACAAACACACAGACGCACAAACATGTCCACAAATACACATACACGCACAAACAAGGACAACGGAGCTGACACGACGCGCGAACCAGGGCGGAGAGGGGCTCGAGAAGCTCAAGGGCACCACCATCAGCGCCCCGGCCGTGCTCGAGCTGGACTAGCAGAAAAGGGCGGCAGGCGAGATGGATACCGGCGGGGGGCGGCGGCGTTGGATTCCGTGAAGGGGAGTAATACGAAGAGGGAAGGACGTTTCCTTTTTTTCTGTCCCCTTTCCCTCTTTTGCATAGGATGGATCATCACCACATCATCTAGAGATGGGGGAGTTCAAAGATGTAACGTCACGGCCGAACGGGCTACCCGTCGGACAAGAGCCCAGGTCCGTGCGCGATAATGGATACAACGAGGCATGTGCCACGATCTCGTCGCTACAGCGGGACGACCATCTGTCTATTTGTTCGCGACCGGCGGCGGCGCGTCTATCGTGTAGGTGTGTGTGAAAGGGGGCGCGGGGCGTCTAACGTGCGCGTTCTATCCACAGCAACCGCGTAACAACCGCGTAAAAAAAAAAGGACAAAAAGTGAGAGAGAAAGCAGCGAATGCGTTCCGGCTTCTAGTGCTGCTCCTGCTCGGCCAGGAACCTCTCAGCCTCGAGGGCGGCCATGCATCCGGTGCCGGCGCTGGTGATGGCCTGGCGGTAGCGCTTGTCCTGGACGTCGCCGGCGGCGAAGACGCCGTCGACGCTGGTGGTGGCGGTGCCGGGGCGGGTGACGACGTAGCCGTCGGCGTCCATGTCGAGCTGGCCCTTGACGAGGGCGGTGGCCGGGTCGTGGCCGACGGCGTAGAAGAGGCCGCTGGCCTCGACGACGTCGGTCGTGCCGGCGGCCTTGTCGACGACGACGAGGTGCGACATGAGGCCGTCCGGGGCGGGCCCGCCGCGGATCTCCGTCGCCGACGCGTTGAACCGGACCGTGACCTTGGGGTGGGCCAGCAGGCGCGAGGCCATCGTCTTGCTGGCGCGCAGGGCCTTGCCGCGCACCAGAACCGTCACGTGGCTGGCGTACTTGGTCAGGAAGGTGGCCTCCTCGGCGGCCGAGTCGCCGCCGCCGACGACGTAGAGCGGCTTGTTGCGGAAGAGCGGCAGGGCGCCGTCGCAGACGGCGCAGGCCGACACCCCGTTCTGCCAGTACTGTTCCTCGCCGGCCAGGTGCAGCCGCCGCGCCGAGGCGCCCGTCGCGATGATGACCGCGTCCGCCGTGTGCGTCTCCTCCGGGCTGAACTCGGTGCTGTACCGGAACGGCCGCGCCGACAGGTCCAGCTTCGTCACCGTGTCCGTCACGATCTCCGTCCCGAACCGCTCCGACTGCTGGCGCATGTTATCCTGCGCAAGGGGGGGGGTTGCGCCCGTCAGCTGGACCTCCTCTCTATACGGTGACGAGGGACTCACCATCAACTCTTGGCCCATGATGCCCTTGGCGAAGCCCGGGTAGTTCTCCACCTCGGTCGTCGTCGTGAGCTGCCCGCCCGCCGCCGTGCCGTTGGCCATGAAGCCCTCGTACAGCACCGCTGTCTCCCGCACGCGTCAGCCTCGTCCCTCGCCTCCTCTCACACGCCGTCAACCACTCTTGTCTCCCGTCTCTTCCCTTCCTCGTCTCGCCCTCGGGTTCGGATCGCGACAACGACTCACGCTTGAGCTCCGCTCGAGCCAGGTAGATGGCCGCGGTATGGGCCGCGGGCCCAGAGCCGATGACTGGTTTGCGCATCCACGGTCAGCAACGGAGTGGCAGAGGTAGCGGCCGTGTCTGCCAGAAGACAGGCCGAAGCACGACAAGACAAGAGAAGGCAGGGGAAAAGACATACTGATGACCTTGCTGTGCATCTTCCTCACGTTCAGCTCCGCCGGCTGCCCGCTCCGCTTCTGCAAGACAGTCGCCGCCGCCGCAATCGACAGCCCCGCGCTCGACCTCAGCGTCGTCCGCCCGAGTCGTGAGGCGAACAGTTTGGCGGTTTGGCTCTGCGTTGCTGGTCGCGCGACGTCACACGACAGAGGGGGTCTTTGGCCGAGGAGGATCGATCCGTCTGGAGGGCGAACGCGTCTGTGTCGGACTGTTCGTCTCGTGCTCCGATGGAGACGGGAGGCTCGTAACGCCGAGGTTCGGGTTTCAATGCCGTGGCGCTGTGCTGGGACGGTTGTCGCTCTCGCTCTACCGCCGAGTCGGTCGCTTGCTTTTTCAGAATGGAAAAAAAAAAAGTCGCTCAGAGGTGGGGTGCTAGAGTGTACATCATGACTTGCAGGTTGCCACCTTTCTTCGACCTTCTCCCACCTCTTATGAGCCACACAAGCCACCCGAATAATGCACCGAATTGTCGCCTTGGCAGACGTCCAAACTTGCTCTTCACTCTCGATTTCTAAGCTCACACAACAACCGTCATTCCTCATGCGCCAGCACGAGGCTAGATCAGACAGACCGCTGCGGATCTCGCTCAGCCCATTGACTAAGCCCTTCATGCTGCCATTCAAGCATGAAATTATGCCATAACGAAGCAGATCTAGTGACCCAGCTGAGGCTTTCATTCCCCCAACCCATCTTGTTCGCCTGGCCGGTCATTTGCCGAGCAGGATTTACCTCGCGGTGTGTTCGAAGAAGGGAAGCGAATGATGCAGAGGAGGAAGAAGAAGAAAATATACATGGGTATCCTGTTGCTACCCTCATGAAATGCCCATCCCCCAAGCCCACGGCGTAATCACCGCTGCTGCCCTTCCTCGGCGCCGACGCTCCCGTCTCGCTTGCCGAACCTCGCGCCGAACCCCCCAAAGTCCTTCTTGAAGAACTTGCCGAAGCTGCGAAGGTTCTCGTTGATCGTCGCCTTCTCCAGCCCGCTCGGCGTCACGCGGTCCCCGCTGCCGGTGCCGATGTCCCGCGCCGCGCTGAGGAACTTCTCCCCCAGCGACCCGGCGTCGAAGCGGCCGTCGCCCAGCGCCGCCGTCACGTTGGCCGAGCCCATGCCCGCCCCGCCGCCGGGGCCGGAGCCCGACATGAGCGGCGTCAGGAGCGCCGAGTTCTGCGTCAGCTTATCGTTGGAGCTGCCCTCTCGGTGGATGCCGAACAGCTCGATCAGGTGGGCCTGGTCTTTTTTCCGGACCCCCTTGAGCTCCAGGATCTTCTTGAAGTTCGTGTCGGACCGATCCGCGATATGGATCAGGTATGCCTGGACGAGCCCCTCCGGGGGGGCGGCCCGCACTTGCAGTGTCTTCAGCAGCGGGTCCATCCGGCTCATCGAGTGCTCTACCCTCCTCACGAAGCTCGACGGCGGCGGCTGCGGGTTGGGCGACGGGTTGTGGTACGACAGCAGGCCCCCAAACGACTTGGTCAGGGCGTACTTGTCAACCAGCATCTGTCCGTCGTCGTCAGCGAGAACAGACTCTCCTCTCCGCAGACCGCAAGGGCCCGTCATCCCTTGTCCTCTTACCTGCTGCGCGCCGACCTCGGAGATGGGCCGACACTGCACGATGTTGTTGATGTAGCCCGTCGCCAGGTGTTCCACCAGGTGGTCGCAGAACGCCCTGGCGTACTGTTGCTTGGCCACCACCCCCAGTATCTCCTGCGTCTTGTCGTTGACGTGCCGCACCAGCTCTCCGACGTAGGAGCTCTGGTCGCCGGCGCTGTCCATGGTGCTCCAGTTCGTGTTCCGCATCTCCCGCCACACCCCTTCGCAGTCCAGCTCGACCATGTGTACCAGCGCCAGCACGGCCGCGCTCGCGACCCCCAGGAAGGCGTCCGACTGCGACGTCAGGTCCACCTTGGGCACGAGCTCGTTCTCGATCCGCTTCTTGATGTTCTCCTCCAGCTGGTTCGTGTTGAGGTGCCAAAAGTCGGCCGTGTTCAGGACCAGCACCGCGTCCTGCAGCGACGGGCCCTGCTGGCCGCCCGACTGCAGCTTGTGGAGCAGCACCTGCTGGGCATATTCGTCCAGGTACTTGGCCAGCGTCTTGGACAGGTCCAGCAAGCACTCGCTGGGCGACAGCTTGGCGCACTGCGACAGGGTAAGCTTGTAGAAGTGGAACAGCTCGATGGCCGAGGTCATGACGGCCTGCGGCGAAAACTCCTCGTCCGGCGGGATGGGGGGCTGGGTGCGGTATTTGGGTATCATCGACGCCAGCTGCTTCTCCTGCGACTCTATCCACAGGCCGAGGTAGGGCTCGAAGGCGGCGGAGATGAGCCCGCCAAAGCTGTGCGTCCTTTCCTCCGCCGAGCTCAACGTGTCGATGCTGGCGCGCGGCTCGTTGGAGAAGCGCTTCTCCAGGTTCTGCTCGAAGTCGAGCGTCTCCTGCAGGCAGCTGAGGAGCAGGTTGACGTCGACCTTGTTGCCTTCGGCGCGCCGCATGCTCCGCTCCAGGATGCCCTTGAAGTCGTCGCGGGTGCCCTCGCAAAAGGCCGTGACCAGCAGCTCGTTCATCCGCCAGTGAGCCGGGAAGAGCGCGGCGTGCTCGTCCTCGTGCGTCTTCATCATCCTCTTGAACCAGGCGTACCGTCGCCCGATGTTGTCGAGGCTGCCGGCCTCGTCGTTGCCCCGAAATACCTGCCGGTACTCGCGCAGCTCCGTGTTGACGTACCAGTTGAGGAGGCGAGACTTGGCCGAGTCTCCCAGGGCGTCCATGACGTAGCAAGCCTCAATAAGCATGCCCTTCTTGGCGGCGACCTCGCCCCTGGCGAAGGCCATTTCGAAGTCCTCGCAGATCTGCTCCTGGAGTTCGCGCTGCAGGTCCGACACCTCGCGGCTCAGGGTGGCAATCTGTTCAATGCTGCGATAACTGTTGAAGTGCTTCATGAGCTGTATAACGGCCTGGAGCAGTCCCGCGCATTCCCGGTACTGCCGCGTCTTGGCCAGGCCCCGTAGCTGCTCGTAGGCCGTGGTCAGCATCTGCAGCCGCTTCAGGGCCGTCATGCTGAGCGTCAGGTTCCGCTTCGTGCCGTCCAGTCTCTTGATGTCGGCCGTCATCGACGTGATGTTCTGCTCCGTCTCGATCGCCCGGGACCGGACCGTCTCTATCTTGCGGAAGAGCTGGGCCAGCTCCGCCTGCGCCGACTGCATGCGCTCGAGGCTCGAGTTAGGCTGGTACGCCTGCGCCAATTCCAGGGCGTCGATCTCGTCTGACAGCGCATCTTGGTGAGCCCGGAGCGTTTTCGAGACCTGGCTTATCGAGGAGACGGTGGACGGATGCGAGAACAGGAGGTTGAGGTGCCCCATAGGATCGTAGTCGGCTGCGCCCGGGAGCCCCCATCAGCCGTCGTGGTTCGGGCGCGCGACGATAGGAGTCTTACCTGCGTCCAGAGAGGGAGCCTCCGCCGAGCTTCCATTCATCTTCGCGCAACCGGGCGATCAAGCAGACTTGGGGGGCGGCTGGCGACAAACCGTTCGCTGTCGGGATCCGTGACGTTGGTCCTCTTTTTAGCTGGCCATGAAGCATCCACGCATCCATAAGCCTGGGGACTTGCTGTTTAGCCGCTAGCAGTACCAAAAAGCAAGTATCCAGGTACGGATTACGCGCTAGGAGCAGCGATGGAGTACAAGGTAGCTGGATACCATGCACAGTCACGTGGCCCGTGCTGAAGTACTCAAGCAGTCTGCCAGTCAGCAATGGATAGGTAGGAGTCGGGGCCAACTTATCACTTGCAAGGCAGCAGTTGTGCTGCGTGGCAGGCGAAGAAGTCATTTACTTATTCTCCAAGTATCGCATATCTTTTTTCTTCATTTAAACTACTTTCGGCCGCCTGGGTAGTTCTCCATGTAAGGGCGATTCTGTAACCCCCTGAATCGTCGCTTCCCACGCCGCTGTGTCGGCCACCGCTCCCAGCGCGAAAACCTCAGATCCTGCTGTCTGCATCGGTGTAGATAGATGCCTGTGCCTCTAAGTTTATAATACAAATGGTAGTATTTTTGGCAAGGAGCTGCTGACAGTTGGACGTGGCTGGTTTGATGCTGTCATGCAGAGTCTTTAATCGCCATAAGCTTGTATTCATCTGTTAATAGGTACATCAATCTTCTCCGAACCAACATCATGACATTTCTGGGTCAGTCAACAACTTGAGCCTCGTTCGCCTTTATCTGTCTTCTGCCTCAGTATCTAACTGCACACATCGCCCTCGCCGCTCGTTTCGGGGGGCGACACTGGCCCTCCCTGGGCAGGCCGGTGGCTGGCAGTAGCAGACTGTACTTGTACTGAACTGTAAGTACGCAACCATCTTGAGTTTCGTCCCGGCACGTTATCCGCGCAACGGCAGCTTAGACGGGTCGAGTCAGAGCCGTCGTGGCTGGAGAGTCGATGACGAGGTCTCCTCTCGTAGCCAAGGTCCGTCATTGCGAGAAGCTATGCACGAGCGGTTCGCCTCGCTCCG
The DNA here is from genome assembly GCA_002591385.1 of Cordyceps sp. RAO-2017. Classification (NCBI taxonomy): domain Eukaryota; kingdom Fungi; phylum Ascomycota; class Sordariomycetes; order Hypocreales; family Cordycipitaceae; genus Cordyceps; species Cordyceps sp. RAO-2017. The sequence goes on along the minus strand of NJEV01000104.1, from coordinate 6,203 downwards.
CCCCAGAGTCTCGGAGATGCTGGTTCCCGAGTGCAATATATCCCGGCGACTACTATCCGTAGTGTCCCTTTGCTCGGCATCGCCGCCGTCGTGATCTCCCCCTCTCTACTGGCCAGGGAGGGCTGATTGTAATATAGAGCCAGGTCGGCCAGTAACTCGACTTCTTCAGTCCGTGGTACAGCGTCCGCAAGTCCGACCACGTGCCGAAGCCGATACCCTGGTGCGCAGCGCGATGGAGTTGGAGCGAGGCATCCGAGGCCCATTGGAGGAACTGGTGCTCTTTATAGTGCCAACGGCGCCATAGAAACTCAAAGACTGGCTCCATGGCGTAAGGAGCAATGATAATCACCAGGCCAAAAATATAGGCAAGTAATAGCCAAATGATGCTATAAGACATATGTTCGGATGATATAACTTTTTGACATACACAGAACGTCAGCTCGGCAATGCCTCCAGAAAAACTTCAAACGCACCTGGTTACCGCACCATTTATGTCTAGATGGAACGTGGGAGATAGGTCCATTGCATCAAGCTGCAAGCTATCGGGTGCTCCACGGCTGTTTGGAGGCGGGCGAGGCTGACGGCCCACAGATGGATCATGTCGGCTTGCCATTGATCATTCGGTAACGACACGATTGATCCCGACAACAGCTTCGCGTTAGACGCCAAGTAATAGCTGTTGGTGTGTCTCCTACTGGGTATGAATTCCAGTATAGCTTCCAACGACGTGTGAGCGAGCAACCAGAAGCGCTGCACAGACTGCGAAAGTTTCTCCAACTCGGATAATTACGCAAACAATATATGCGAAGCTATCGGGTCGGAATACAAGGCAGAAGCGGCGCCGAAAATGGCGTTCAACAGACCGGCCGAAGGCCCGCATCGCCCGCAGAAATCACATAGCTGGAGTATCGATCAAGCCAGTATCGAGCCGTAAGCTGGAATTATCACTCCGGCAAATACCCCCCAAAAAGGGGCAAGGAGTCGAACGATTGATGGTGCTCGATAGAAGCGGCTGACCAAATCTATTGCAGTTATTAGCGCTGGAGTCGTGGCCCCCGTAGCTGTGCTACGCGTAGTTAACAAGTCTCTCTTCACTGTTTAGGTAGGACTCCTTGATTTGGTCGAGGGTAAGGGTCAGGCCCATGGCAGAACCACGAGACCAGTCAGTCCAGATGCCGGTACGGATAGTAGAGGACCTATTCGACACGTTCCGCGAGAATATCTGTTCAGCCATGAGGACGCCGAGACCGTGATTTAGGCGGCGGGAGGCAGACAGCCGGACTGGACAGGATAGGCCATGAACGGATCAGCAAAGGCGGAAAGACGAGCAGGAAAGAGGAAGCTGCCTCTGGTCTACTTGGCTGTAAGCTATGGGGGCTAAGCATCGAGTATCACCGCGTCGAAACATCGGACTCGTCAAGGGGCACTTGCAGCAGCCCCTAGCCACCGCCGTACACCATATCATACACCCCAAACCACCACAGCCGGCCCCCGGATCTGCAATCAGAGCCAGCGGACGTCTTTCTGTAGGCCAGTATGTGCTACACAGCCCTGATCTCAAGCCCTAGAATGATAGTCAACGCTGCTGGGACGGCAAGGAGGAAGATGGATTTGGATCCCATCGTATATGCAGGCAGGCTTCAGCTTCGGGGGCACGATTTTGAGCCTCAATTGCGTCACACACCCCATCCGTGCGGTTCCAGTACTGCCATTCACGGCGTCGGAGGCCGGTCCAAAAACGCTCCGCAGACTTCCCCAGCCGAGGTGTGGCAACAAGCCCAAGCCGTGGGTGCGTTCCGTTGGATAGCGCGAGGAAGAACGGGCGAGGCCTCCCTGCTCAGAGCGTGTGATAGAAGCTGCCTAGAACAGAAGCTGGTCCCCATTCATCCTTATCCCCAGCCGGGGCCGAGCGGTCAGTCAGGCGGTCAATTCACCGCCGTCGATTCCTCTCAGTGGGGGCGTCGACGGTGCCTTCAAGAGGCCCGTGAGGTCCTCCTTTGAAGGCGGCGCAGGCGGCGCGCCTTGTACCCGGGCCGCTGTAGCGTTATACTCCGGGAAGTCTTGGCTGCAACAGCCTGGAAACAGCCTCATGAAGATACCTCTGAACGACTTCGCGTCGATAGGGCATCGATTCAACTAGATCGAGGCGAAGCCGCGTCGTAGTCATCCCCAGGATCCCGATAATCGTCCCGCGAGCGTAAAAACTATCTGCGTCTCCATGGATGGCCTCCTCGAACCACAGCCTGTGTCTTGCATGTCTAGTACCGATCGTCATCTCCGTCCCCGACTTGCATCTCTCGAGCTAGCCCGGTAGGCGCGTCCAGCTTCTTCGAATCGCCGCCCCCATCAAATAGGCCTTGAAGTCATGGTGCGATCTCGAGAGGGCATAGCTTCTCCAGCCGGGCAAGTGAGTGCAGGGATTGGCCCGCTCAATTTGCCTTCCCTTGATCTTGCCTCAGTGTAGGAAGAAGGCTATTGTGCCGGAGTCGGCCGTATACACGATCCCGCAGCCATCCCACGGATTGCTACTCGAAAGCTGACAATGGCGAACATGGAGGAAGTCAGCGTCATGATGATCATAGCTGTACCGAAAGCATCTTCTACATACGCTCGGTTTCGGAGCCGGAGTTACCTGCGTTGGCCTTCGGTACCAATTCACACCCCCTTAGTGCTTCGCACGCGGGCGCATAGCAAAATGGGATCGAGAGTGTGTTCCCCAAGTCTAGTTTTTTTCTGTATTCATTTCGCTATAACCTGCCTCTCAAATGATTCAAGGCTGCATCGCTCACTTTTTTTTAAATGCCGCTTCGCGCCCCCTGCCTCGTCACACACCAAATCAGCGCTTCGAAGGAGACGAGGCTCTGCGAGCTTTACTCCTCGTCGGGCGCCTGATCCACATCGAACCCGCCCTTCTCCTTCACCGGTGTATCCCTGCCCTTCTTCTTAATCGAAGACATGGAGAAGCGCCAGGAGCTAATCCGCCCACCCTCCCTGCTCTCCCTAGACTTGGATGGGCCGAGGGATGGGCTGCTCGCGACGCTGTCGAAGCTCCGCCCCAGCACCGCGATGTCGTCGCCGGCGTCGTCGAGGTCGCCGGTGCTCGACCGATGCTCCGCCGAGGCGTTCCTGTCCGAGTTGCCGGCGCTACCCGGTCCTTTCTTAAACAGGCCCGTCTCCTTGCCCAGCCTCGAAGACAGGCTGAACTTGCTGGAGCTTCCCTTCCGGAACAGCTTCCTGACGACCTTCTCCGGGTCCTTCAGGCTGGATGCGGAGGGCGAGTTCAGTTCCGCGGCCGTGCCCATGCCCGCCGGGTCGAACTGCAGAGATTCGCGCGACTCGGATACCGAGGTTCGAGTATAGACCGAGTGCGTGTCGCGCGACGCCCGCGATCCCGACGGCGAATCGTCGCCAGACGGCGTCGCTTCCGCTGCCGGAATCATCACCTCCTTGCCCTTGCCCTTGTCTTCCTTGGCCCTGTCCTTACCGCGGTCCTTATCCCTGTCCTTTCGTGTGAAGAAATTTGCCATGAAGGTTGGGGCTGCGGGGTTGAGGCGCTGGCCGTGCAGCTTGGACGGGCCGGGCGGGCGAGAGCCTATGACTCCCACTTGACTCGGCATCGTCTGCGGGTTGCTCAACTCGTCTTCACCCAAGATCTCGTCATCCGCCGACGCAAGGGTTGTCGTTAGCACGTTGGAGCCCTGCAGCGAAGGTCGTCTGGAGTTGCTCCTGGACTGCCACCGCCCCTCGCCCCCCAGGGACCAGAGTCTGTTCTTCTGCTGCAGGGCTACGGGGTCTCCCGGTGCCCCCCAGATCCATGAGCTGTCGGTCGAGGGGCGTGGACGATCCGCAGAGGCTATTGACGCGGGCCTGGAGCGTTCGCCATCTCGATCGGCGACGGCCATGACTGGTGACCCCTTGTGTGCATTCAATCGGAGTGCCGAGAGGGGTCTCGACGTTGTGGCTGGGGCCCCGGAAGAGATGCCGTCCGGCGCCATGGAACCACGGTCGATCCAGGCAGGAAGGATCATCTTTCGCCTGCTGTCTTCGCCATCGTCTGCCGCCGATGGAAACGACTGGCTCTGCGCCGACTTCAGGCTGCCAATGGGAGGTCCGCCAGCGTCGGCGGCCTTTGCGCCTCGGCTGCGCTGCAGAGCCAACAGGAAGTTGGTAAAACTGTGATTAGTAGCCGGGACCGTAGGCGGGGACGAGTGTGCATTCAGCGACATTCCGTCGCCCTGTTCCACAAACTGCGGGAATGGGAGATGGTTCGCTGAGCCGTGGGGGCTCGAGATGAGGTTGAAAGACATATTGGATGACGCCGGAGATTGCGGGCCCTCTTCGCCAGCAGCCTTGGTTTCGGGCGCGAAGGGACTCCTCGATTCCACGTGCTCGGCATCTTCACTCTCCTCAAAAATATTGGAGGGAAGGAGATCTTGGGCAGATGGACTCAGCGGCCCTCCAGCTCCCTTGGATTCCATGTCTGCCTGGAGCTCGTTGGCTCCGTCCGCCGCCGCGTCCATAAAGAGGTCGGGCACGTGGGCTGCATTGAAGTCCATGGAGCCGGGAAAGGTAGGTTCGGCGGAGGGTATTCGGTCCGGCGAGGACATGTTGGCGCTGAGGAGCGGAGTCCCGTTGGGGGCGAGGCGCTTGGGTGGGACTATCGGCGACGGCTCAAACTCGATGTTGGAGGAAGCAGGCTGGTTGTAGAAGCTGAGGCCGGCTTGTTGCTGCTGCATGCTCAGCTGGTCACCCAGGTCCTTGGAGTGCTGATTCAGGATGTGCCCGTTCTTGGTCTCGGCGACAAGTCGCTGATGCAAATCTCTGCGCTGGTTTTCCCAGCCTCTCCTTAGCCTGAGATCTTCCTCCCTCCACCTGCCGTCGTCAGCGCCGGGCAGTCGCTCCCTGGCAGCCTTCAGATCCTGCAGCTGCTTCCCCTTGTCCTTGAGCTCAGCCTCGAGCTTGACGCAATTTTCGTGAAGCTCCGCGTTTTCGTTATCGAACTTGCGAACGTCGCGGTCCCGTTGTCGGGTCAGTTCCGCCTTGCGCACTTCAAAGCCCCGGCGATCCGTCTTCATGTTGTCCACTTCTTTGTCAAACTTAGTGATATTGTCGCGGACCTTGGCCTTCTTGCTCTCCTTCTCCTTAAGTTGCTGCTCCTTCTTGTGCCGCTCCTTTTCCGCGGCGCGCGCCTGCTCCGTCGTGACTCTAATCATCGTCTTGAGCTGCGCGGTCTGCTCTTCCTTCTCCTTGAGGGCTTGCCGCTTGCGGTCCCTTTCCGCCTTGAGCTCCTCCTCTTGTTGTTGCGACTCGGCCGCTTCCTTGGCACAGAGAGCCAAGGTGTCGTCGATTTCTTTGCGGATCCCTTCAAACTTTTCGTTAAGCTCCGCCAAGGACATCTCGGGATCGGTGGAGGCTGAGAGTCTAGCCTGGGGCTGATCGGAACTGGCAACCGACGGCGAATGTCGGCGGTTGAGGGTATTTCGACGTTGCCCCGGGGCGGCGATGCACGAGTCTCGCGATAGAGTCGCATTGTGGTCCAGAACGGGTAGAGGCTCCACGGTGGGCAGCGAGGATATGGGCTTGTCGGGCCTGTCGTTTTCGTCGTCACTGCCATCGTGCGCATTGTCGGGGTCGACAAAGCTGGTGGGCAGGCGTGAGTCCCCCAGCTGAGGCCTGCCGTCCTTGCCGAAGGTTCGAAGGCGGATGACGGGACTCCCGGCGCGGAAGTTATTGGGGCCGACGGCGACGACTCGCAGGTTGTAGAAGTGATTGGGGCGCAGACCGGTGACAGTAATGGCGGTCTCATTGCCCGGCGAATCCCCCACTACGTAACAGCTCTCAGTAAGAAACCGGATTTGTGGCAGGAACTGGCGCCGGGGCGTACTGACCATGGACGCCGTTGACTTGTATCAGATATTTCTGAACGGGTCGATTCGAGACGGGCTTAGTCCAGCTGAGCGTGGCCGAATCGGTCCCTATTCCAGCGAGGCATACGTCCGGGGCCTGGGGGATGTCAACACCAAGGATGCTGACGAGCTCGGGTACGGGTTTCCATAGCGTTTGCCACGAACGATGCAGTAACCTGTCGAGCGGTCAAAGTCAGCGGACGGTCAGGGTGGGGATGAAGCGGTCAAGAAACAGAATTCGAGTGCCGTTGTGGAAGAGGGGGACGAAGATTTTTTTTCGGGGGGGGGGGGGGGGGG